>PVKZ01006759.1:15488-30731 GCA_004027375.1 Macroglossus sobrinus | reverse complement strand
CTGTCCCAGAAATCCAGGAAGTCCTCCAAGAGTGATAGGGATGTGTCAAAAGAATACAGGAGCTGGGAGGGAAGGAGGGAGGGAAGACTCAGAAGTTATTATTTAACAGATTTCAGTTTTTCAAAATGAAAAGGGATGGTGGTAATGGTATCACGACATTGTGACTGTACTTAATGCCACCGAAATATACAATTAATATGGTGAAGATGGTGTTGAGGTAAAACTTGTCTTCTCCCCTCTTAGGTGTGTGCTGAAGTACTGTGAATTAAACTGACAAAAGGCAAATTAGCAAGAGAAAAGCCAGATTTTACTCACATACATACATATGGGAGTCCACAGAGAAATGTGACCAAAAGAGAGAATTCAGGGCTTATGTGGCATCTAAGTAAGGGAAAGGGAGGAGGAGGAGAAGGGCACATAGAGGAAAACAAATGATTTCCTAACGAAGAAGAGGGAAAGGTTACTTATGGGAAAACAAATTATTTTTAGGAAAAATAAATGGGTCCTTAGAAGAATAGATGAGAGAGCCGATAAGTTTTGTGACAATGTCTATTTAGATGTGGCTTGAACTTCCACTCTGCAATGATAAGAATCAGTCTTTCCTGGTGGCTCCTGGAAAGGGGACTTAGGACAATTAGGTTCTTTCAAGTTCATTTGGGAGTCTGTGCTTGTACTAAAGGAGTTCAAGAAAAAACCTATTCTCAAACGCCTTCAGCTCCAAATGTTTTTTTATGCCACAGTGGCATATTCTGGGCCACTTCAATAGTAAATTTTATGTTAGGTGTATTTTACCACAATTTTTAAAAAGCTAAAATGTTTAATTTAAGAACTTCTTTTTTATTTATTTTTATTTTTTAAATGCCAGTTTATTTTTTTCATACTATATATACATAATTTTTTTTTACATTTTATTTTTTTATTGCCCCCTCCTCCTCCCCCCTCCCTACTGGTAACCACTAGTCCATTGTCCATGTCCATGAGTCTCTGTTTGTCCTGTTCATTTGTTGCTTTTAGGTTTATATCCCACATATGTGATAACATGTGATTTTCAACCTTTCTGTCTGTTTGTTTTTTGTTTTTTTGCTTAGTATGATTATTTCAAGGTCTATCCATGTTGTCACAAATGGCAGTATTTCATCTCTTCTTATAGCTGAGTAATGTTCCATTGTATATATGTACGACAGCTTCTTTAGCCAATCTTCTATCGTAGGGCACTTTGGTTGCTTCCATGTCCTGGCCACTGTGAATAATGCTGCTATGAACATCGGTGTGCAAATATCTCTTCAAATATGAGTTTTCAAGTCTTTGGGATAAATACCCAGTAGAGGAATTACTGGATCATATGGTAGGTCAATTCTTAGTTTTTTCAGGAACCTCCATACTGTTTTCCATAGTGGCTGTACCAATTTGCAGTCCCACCAGTGGTGTCTGAGGGTTCCTATTTCTCCACATCCTCTCCAACATTTGTTATAACTTGTCCTGTTGATTATAGCCATTCTAACAGGTGTGAGATGGTATCTCATTGTGGTTTTAATTTGCATTTCCCTAATAGCTAGCAATGTTGAGCATCTTTTAAAGAAGATATAGGAGTCACCTTGGAGGGGTTCCCATTGACAAAACCTTAGACTAATTGAGCCCTCAAAATATGTAATAGAAATGGATTATAATCCATTGAGTAACATAAGAATCCATTAGTCCATTCTGATATAAATGAATGAATGAATGAATGAATGAAGATGGGAACTATCTCTCTTACAATAGAATGCCACGATAAATGTAGAAGGAATGATAGAATTAGAAAAATCAAAATTTGCCAATCATCACAGTCACACTTTTTATAGCAAGAATCATCAACGAATACCAAAATGAACGATGAGATAAATTAGTTCGATGGAAAACAGGATATTTTTGCAACTTTTCTCTGAATCTGAAATTACTTCAAAGTAAAATGCTATTTTTAAACACAGCCCTTTTATGAGTCAGTTTCAGCCAGGGCTGCTAACTGCACCCACATTCTAAAACAAGGTGCTAGACCATCTCAAGTAGTTCTTTCAACCAATGTGGTTAAGAACTAGTTTTAGAAACCTTGGGAGACCACACCTTCTGCCTACAGACAGAGGCATGAGAAATGACAGTGAGAGCAGTCGGAAGGCAGATGAGGTTTCTCTAGAGGCAGCATTGGGGTGCTGTGGCACTTTATTTCTCCTGCCTAATGGGGCAAGCCTCCCCCTTCCACAGGCTAAGTGAGAGGGGCTTCAAGGAGGCCATTTGCAGAGCTCAGCCTCTGTATCCTGGATACTGGGGGCCTCAGAGGCTGAGAAAGCCTGCACGTGGGATGCCAGCCTGGCTGGCTGGCTGCTCGGTGTTGGAGTCAGAAGATGCAGCTGTCAGGGCGAACTTGTCAGTGGGGAGCATGCCGCGGCTGCCGGGGGGCCTGGGTGAAGAGAGATGGCTTGGAGCTGTCCAGAAGGGACCTTATGCATGAAGGCTGTGGAGTGGGGTGGGAGGAGGGTGGTCCTGGAGGGGGCGTCCCAGGCAGCCCACCAGAGGGGGCCCTGCCCAGGAAGGAAACTTGGGTGTGAACCATTCCAAGACGTGGGGCTCCAAAGGACCCTCAAAACAATCATCCAAGGGAGAAAATCAAGCCAGCTTGAATCATTGCTCTAGCCAGAGCAAAGCCACCCCAGAGGACATGGGTGCCAGGCAAGGAAAACCTTTGTTTTCCCACCCTCATCCCTCGCTGGCCGAGGAGGAACAGGTGGTGGAGCACCAAGGAGCAGAAGGAGAGTCTGGGGGCCAGGAGAGCCTACAGAGCACCGCTGGGTTCCTCCTCTGTAAAATGGGGGTGACAGTCGCATCTCCCTGTTGGGGTAGGGTTAAAAGAGATAATCCATGAGAGTGCTTGGCACAGAGTCGGGCCCATGGAACTGCTCATAAAATGTCCCTCTGGAAGCAGGACCAAGGGTCCAAGGTGCCCAGGGCGGGTGGGAAGATTCCTGGTTGAAGCTTGATCACTGGATTCCGGATTTAGGATGTGAAATGATATCCACGGGAGCCAGAGGGATGTTTTCAGGGGAAGAGTGGGGTTCCTGGAGGAGGCTGCTGAGAGCTGATTGTCAGTCCCCGGGAGCTGAGCTCCTGAAGGGAGAACCAACAGGACACCACGGACCGCGTGGGTGGCGGCGCTGAGCCGGAGGCACCCCAAGGGCCAGACCAGGCTGGTGCGCCCCCTGCTGGCGGAGCTCAATCGCTGGCCCCACTCCTGTGGGTCAGGACGGGCTGGGAGCCGGCTGAGCCTGGGGCTCCCTGGGCCAAGGCTGAGGTGGGCCAGCGTCACTGCCACCCCAGCTACAGAGGTTATGTGACTAGCCAGATGACTCACAGCCGGAGAGCCATGCAGCAGAGATTCAAACGCTGCACCACAGCCTCTGGGATATTTCTGGCTGGTCGGGACACATTCTCTTTGACTGGAAATGTTTGTTTCTCTTCTCAAATGACCTGACAAGGTGCCAATTCAGAACCAACAAACCCCTTTCCAAAAAGGCACCATTGGCAGCCAAGGAAGTAATAGGATTGGATTTCATGTAGAGAACAACAACCAAAAAAAGGTCAACACTGTTTAGCATGTTCTGACACTCTAAACTTGGGGGAGAAGGAAGACCGAATCCAAATCACTCAGCAGGAATGAGTGACATCTTAGTCACGGCACTGACAGCAGATGTGAAATGAGCTGCTTGATATAGGGGTAGCTGCTAAGAAGACAAGAGGGTCTGAAAGAGGTGATGTGCTCGGGTGTGAACTCTGGGATGTAGTTCACGTTCCCTTAGCTCTCTGTCTGGCAGTGGAAAGACTCTCACTTCACTTTGACCCTGGGGTTTTAGCATGAGGAAATGGCAGGCCCTCTGCTCTGGAGGCTGGGTCATTTGGGGTGGCCTTCCTCTCTGCCTCTCTCTCTCCCTCCAACCCCAGCAGGGAGGTCCTGGTCAGGTGGTTGGTTCATCCCTGGCTAATGGGAATGGATGTTAAGGGGCAGCCTTTGGCCCAGGCACTAATGTGGGGTCCAGGACCGGTTTCAGGAAAGCCGATCTTCACTGAGGCTTTGCTCAAGCACTGTGTTACATCCTCTTCACGTGACTTCACATGTTAGTTCGTTGAATCCTCACAACTGCATGAGTCTAGGTGCTATTATCATTCTCAATTTATAAATGGGACAACTGAAGTTCCGAGCGGGTAAGTGACTTTCCCAAGGTCATCCAGCGAGCAAGCCACAAAGCCTGGGCTGACATCCTTGTCCCGGAACCTGCGTCCCTTAAACACCTCCGTCCTGGTTCACTTTCAAGTCAAATTCAGAGCCATATTAAGAAGCACCTGAAGTTGCTCTTCTCAGAAGCAGACAGCAGGAGGCAAGGTAACAGGCAGGCGTTTGAAGTCTGGCTCTCCTCCAGGAAAACCATCATCCAGAAAGCATCTAAGGAATGTTTGGTTTTATCCCCTAAGTGGAAAAGACAGCAAAAAACGATGACGAGTGCCAGTCCGTGGTTATAGCCAGGTCTGTCCTGGATTCTATTCTGTGTTCTGTCAAAACCTCTTGCACCCACCTCTCCAAACCAAAGCCCCATCTAGGCCAGGAACCACCCCTGACATCTTTATCTCTGCAAATCACTCCCTTCCTACAACCCTTAAGTGGATACAAAAAAGTATTTCCTGTTCTGGTTTTGTTTTAGTTGACAATGGTTGAGGGCCCACTGAGAGCCAGGAAAGCTGCTGATCTTTCAAGACCAGTTCATACCCCGGACTTCGTTCATTCATTCTTTCATTCATTCAATGGACTAGAAGCCAGGGACTATGCCAGGTGTTTTACAGACATTATATAATTCGATCTTCACAGCAATGTTCTGGGACTGCTAGAATTCTCGTGTTTCAGAAGGGAAAACTGAGGCTCAGAGAAGAAGTTGCTCAATTACTGGTGAGTTCCTGGGAACAAGATTCTAACAGCTGTGACCTAGTCTGTGCCAAGAGGAAAGGTTTAATGACAAAAACAGAGCCTTGGGTGGTAACAGAGAACCTTCCCCCAGCACAAGGTCAGGCTGATCCATGTGTGTGATACTGGGATCAATGAGGGGAGCCTCAGACCCCTCCCCCTTCATCCAGGACCGAAACTTGGAGAAGGAGAAGAAGTTAAGGAGGACGGCTTATAGTCTTCAGCCCTCATCCCTCCTTAGTCTCAGGTGACATGAGGATCTGTCCCTCTTCCCCCGTTCTGCAGTACCCACGATATCAGTCCCAACTCCACGTTCTCTGGCTCAGAAGGAAACCCACACAACCAAGCCCTCCTCCCCCTCCTGAATCACAGATGGGAAAACTGAGACACCTCTTCCCACACCTCATCCTGCAAAGGTCAGGATGGAGATCCCGTTCTCTGGACTTTGATCTCTCGTGCGCTCTCCACATTTCCACCCTGGAAATCTTTCCCAAGGAGCACTGACAACCCGCGACCGGGGAGCAGGAAACGGGCCTTGGTGGCGGAAATGCACTTGGAACCCACATGGGTTCGGCCCAGCCTGCCACTCACCAGCAGTGAGTCAAGAAGGTCACTCGCTTGAGTCCTTATCTGTACAATGGGTAAAGTGATGGCAGCCTCGGGGGCTGCTGAGAGCTTCAGTGAATAATACAGACCCACGAAGCGTCTGGAACGCAGTGCGCGCTCAGTCAGTCACCTTTAAGCCCAACTAGTTGTCCCCAAAGAACTGATGTGGGGAAAGAATCCAGCGCCCCTCCCTTCATCCCTCCCCCACACAAAGGGCAGAGTGAAAGAATATTAGAAAACAGGTACAGGTAAATATGGAATTCTGGGAGAGAAACGTTTCTTTCCATATTAGCCAGCTGTTTGATAAACCACCCTGGATCAATACTGTGGAGAACAAATGGGACGGTTGTTGATTTGGGGTATCACTCACTATTTTCCCAGTGACCCCGAACTTGACCTTCCCCAAACACAGTCATTTGACCAACAGGCTTCTTCAAGTGACCCCGGTTTGTGGGTCTCCCAGGAAGGGCAAAGTAGGACGGGGCTGGGGAGGGCAGACACCTGACACTTGGAGACCCTCCCCCTGACCGCCCCACTCCCCCGCGGCACGGACTACAGCTCCCAACATGCCCCGCGCGCAGTACCTGCCCGCCTCCAGCCGCTGGGAACCGGGAGGATGCAGACGCCAGCGCCAGCGATGAGGATGGAGGCCCGGGAGGCTGTGCCGCCGGCGGGGACGGGCGGCCGTGCTGCGGGGGGCTGGAGCAAGTGGGTGCGGCTCAACGTGGGGGGCACGGTGTTCCTGACCACCCGGCAGACGCTGTGCCGGGAGCAGAAGTCCTTCCTCAGCCGCCTGTGCCAGGGCGAGGAGCTGCAGTCGGACCGGGTGAGGCCCGCGGGGTGGGCGGGGTGGGGCTGGGGGGTCCTCGGTTCGCTGGAATCGGGCTGTACGGTCTGGCCCGCCCGCCAGGCTGGGGACCTGGCTGGTTTTATTTCTAAAGAGCCGGAGGCGGGAAGAACTAGCTAGAGGAGGAGGGGAGGAGGAGGAAGTGGATCCGAGAGTGAGGAATGTGCCTATCGCCTTGGCAACGGGACAACGCCAGGCCGCGGCCATTTGGAGCTTCCGAGTTCTCCCTGGGCTCTCTCACCCCAGGAGGCTGGTGAATCGGATCCTATACTCTCTTCCGTCCTTTGGGGCTGTGGGGACAGACAGACAGTCGGGCCTTCATCCTTCCCAAACGGGACCCTTGCACTGGGAAAGGAGTGGCTGAGGCAGCTTCTCCCTGCCCTTTGGGGTGTGGGTGGCCTCGATGTGCAGGGAGCTGGGTGGAAAAGGGCCAGGGTGCCTCCTGAGCTGGGCTTCATCTGGAAGAGGTGCCAACCTGGCAGGTGCCAGGTCTGGGGCTCATCCCTGCTCTGCTGTAAACTGTTGGGTGACCTTAGATGGGACCCTCCCCTGCTCCAGGCTCAGCCTTCTGTCTGGAACCAGAGGAGGCTGGTCTGGAGATAACTTCCAAGACCCACTCTGCCCCAGTTCCTTACCGTCTGATGCTGTGACCTTGGGCAAGTCCCTTCCGGCCTTGATTCTCCCTGTTCTCTCTGTGGAGCTGTGCTGCTGCCCGCCCGGCCTCCCTGCGGGCTGAGTGTGTTGGAGGAAAGCGGCCCCTTTGCAAACCTGCAAACCTCCCAACCTCCCCAGAATGACTGGGGATCTGGTGCAGACACTAGGGCTGGCTTCTGGGGGTGGGGGCACAAGCTCAGAGAGGGACAATTAGGGAGCCCTCCTTTGGGTCAAGTGCTCCTGGGACCCCACTGGCTGCTTACTGGATGCTCACAGTGACCCCTAGTTGTGGGGGAGAGGAGTAAGGCTCAAAGAGGACAAATCACTGGCTTAAGGTCACAGTCAGGAAAAGGCAGAGGCGGGATTTGAACTGAGGTGTATCTGACCCCAAATCCTTTCTGCTCCATCATGCCACTTCATTCCAGGGAAGAATGAACTCTACACTTGCTCTGTCTCTTCCTCCAGTGTTTTCCCTGGCCTGAGTGAAGGGGCGGGCAGGGGGAAGCCTCATTCTTCTCACAGTCCGTGCCCTTCCCCGCCCCATAGGATGAGACCGGGGCCTACCTCATTGACCGCGACCCCACCTACTTCGGGCCCATCCTGAACTTCCTCCGTCATGGCAAACTGGTGCTGGACAAGGACATGGCTGAGGAGGGTGAGTTGGACCAGGAAGCCAGCTGGGCCCACATCCTAGCCCTGCCCTCCGCAGCCTGCCAGGCCTTCTGTGGGGGTCTAAAGCTATTTCTCCCAGCCAGGAGAAATGTTCCCTGCCTCTGTGTTCCTTGCCGCCATGTTCCTGCCTCTTCTCATCCATGACAGGGCTGAATCCCAAAGCCTCTGCCCAGGCTGAGCCTAGGGGCTCTGCCAAGCTGACCAGTCTGAGCTTTCACTGGTTACTGTTAGGAAGGTGACAGAAATACACAGGCAGAGGTTAGAGGGAGCTAGAGAGGCTGGCAGCCTCCAGGTGGGCCGGGGTGTCCTTTTTCCTGGCCTCCTAGGAAACCAGGTGTGAACAGGGTGGAGCTGGGCAGGCTTATCCAGCATCTCAGATGCCTGGTGAGGGCTCGCAGTCAGCAGGTGTGTGGAACAGGTGCCTCTTCCCCAAATGCAGCAGCTTCTGCAGCCTAGTGCTGGTTGTGGGTGGAGGCAGGGAAGGAGGGAGCCTGCTCCCCAGGGAGCTTTGACCATCCCAGGCCTGGGTGGCTAAGGCCTTATTGATGCCCACTTTGGGGCCCAGCAGATGGTGGGGAAACTATGCCTGGGGGGATGGCATCTTGGCAGAGCCCCAGGGCCTACATTCAGTACCAAGTCAACTCTTCACTGGGGCACAGGGTGTGGCTCTGGGTCAGTGAGCCCGGCCAGGCCAGCTTGGATATATTGCTTCTTTCTGAGCCTCCACGTGTACGTAAAGTAGGGGTGGTGATCTACACCAAGGAGAGCGTATCTTGTGACAATGAATGTTATGAGTCCTGGCACTTATACTCTGTGGGTGTCTAGCATAGCCCATCCCTCCTCACGGTGGCCCACAGTTCCCCTAGTGGGTCCCCAGTGGACCAGGACTTCGGAATCAGAACCCACCATAGGCACCGGTTCAGCAGGGCCCACAGATTCCCTGACAGCCCCTCCAGGGACACAGGTACCATGGGCGTGGCCCGAGCCCAGGAGCAGGTCCCTCTGGGAGGGGAGGTAAACATTCTATCTGCGTCATCGCCAGCACCTGTTTATAGGTGCTGGGTTTCTCCATGTCCTGCCGCTCAGACAGGGCTAGGGCCCCCATCCAGGAGGCCGGGGGCTCCGGGAGGAGACTTAGTAGCTGTGTGACACTGAGAAAGTCACTTATCCCTCTCTGCCTGTGTGCCAGCATCCGTGAAGTGGGGTGACAATAGCACCCACCTTGCTGCGCTGCCATGAGGATAAAAGGAGCTGATACAAGTGCATCGTTCAGTGTGGTACCCAGCACTGAGGACCAGTGATGCACTGTTGGCTGTCTGTCACCTGCAGGGCTCCGTGAAGAGCACTCAGGCAGCAAGCCTCACGACTGCCTGCCCTGTGTTAAGGCACTGGGGACAACCGGATAATCAGTCACGGGTCCTGTCTCCAGGGATCCCGGAGGCCTGTCATGGAAATGACCAGAGGGTTCCCACTGTGAAGGAGCTTAGGGAGTCCAAAGACCTGGGGCTGTTCCTCTTCACTGGACAGGTGACCCGTTTGGTCTCTAAGACTCCGTTTTCTTAACGGTATGGGGACAAGAATGCCTCCCCAGGGCTTGTGATGAGCACAGAGTGTAGGAGTCCGGGATATGCATACACAAAGATTGTGCATTTACAGCGGGCTCTGAAGGCAGGAGCTTGAGTTTGAGTCCCAGCTCTGCCACTTCCTGGCCCTGGGGACTTGGACAAACTGCTTGTTTTCCTGGCTCTTACTTTCCCCATTTGTTTAATGGGGGTGACGGAAGTAACCTATTTCTAGTTCTGAGAATTAACTGCGATAAAGAATGGAAAATGCCTAGCACATCACCTGGCACTTGGCGTGTCCTTCGCGAATGGGAGCCTGTAATAGGGGTCCGCCAGGGCCCTTCTCCTGTGGTGTTCCAAGGTGCAGTCCCAGTGAGCCTGCTGCCTCACAATAGCCCTGAGCAGCCCCCAGACGAGGGCCCCTCGGTCACCACGTTCAGCACAGCAGAGATGTCGGGCCACTGAGTGGCGGCCTCTCGTTCCTTCCACAAAGAGTGTGGGGCCCAAGGAAGGCACTGTTCCCTCTAGCTTGACCCCTGAACTCAGAGAGGCGGGTCACCCTCGTGTGACGGGAGCAGGAGGTGGGTGTGGAGGCGGAGGCGGGGGAGGACAGGGCAGGGGGGCAGCGGGAGTGGAGTGACATGGGGCGGCCCTGTCTGTGCCAGGGGTCCTGGAGGAAGCAGAGTTCTACAACATCGGCCCGCTGATCCGCATCATCAAAGACCGGATGGAGGAGAAGGACTACACTGTCACCCAGGTCCGGGAGCTGGGGAGCAGCAGGGTGCGGCGGAGAGAGGGAGGTGGGCAGAGAGAGGGGCAGGCCGGAGAGAGGGGCAGGCGGGAGAAAGTTGGGAGAGGCGGAACTGAGTTACCCTATAAGGGGCGGGTGGCTGTCCAGCACCCTGACTGCCCAGCCACGCCCCAGACTGGCAGATGGATGCTGGTTCTGTCCCTGCCCTGAATCTGTTCGCTGTGTGACCTCAGGCCAAGTATGCCCCTCTCTGGGTCTTGAGTTCCCCTCGTGCAATGCAGAGGTGCCAGAAGCGCCCACCCTTCCCTTCCCCACAGGCAAAATGGGGTCAGTGTGGAGGTGCAGGGGGCAATGCAGGATTGGCAAATTGTCCATTTCATGGGGTTATATGGTCCCCTGGTGGGCGCAGCCCAAGCTTGGACCCTGGGCCCCAGTGACCAGTCTGTAGGAGGAGCTGGAGAGATTCTCAGCCCTCCCTAGGGGAGACGAGGGGCGGGGAATGGTAGGGGACAGGTAATGAGGTGCCGTCTCCCAGCCCCAGGTTGAAGGGGGGACACTCTATGTCTCCTGGAGGGTCTGCCTCAATTAGTGACCCGGAATGTCCCCCAAACCCTTCCCTTCCCTCTTGTATCATCTATGTTCCAGTTCTGGCTCTGCCACTCTTTCGCTGGGTGACCTTGGGCAAGTAACTGACCCTCTCTGAGCCTCCACGAAAATCCCATAACTCATAGAATGTTTGGAAGGAGTAAGTGAGGCCATGAAGGTCGCGTGCCTGGCACGTGGTTGGCACTCAGAACATGGCTCTCATCTTCCCACTCTTCCTGCGCCCCTCCTTCTCTCCTTCTCGGGGTATATGGTGCGGGGGGAGAGAAGAGGCTGGCGGGAGGCAGGTGTTCTGCTTCCTCCTGGATGCCCCCCCCTGCTCCCGCCGGTGCCCTCCACATGCCCCTCTGCCTGCAGGTCCCACCCAAGCACGTGTACCGCGTGCTGCAGTGCCAGGAGGAGGAGCTCACGCAGATGGTCTCCACCATGTCTGACGGCTGGCGCTTTGAGCAGGTAGGTGGGGACCTCCTGGCCTCTGGGCCCCTCGCTTCCTGCAGCCCCAGCCTTGCGTGTCCCGCTGTCCACTGCCGCCTCTATACAGGGGTCTTTAGGCCACACTGGCAGCAGACTGACCGAGTGGAGCGAGGACGGAAGCCCCGTTGACTGCAGGGCAGCTCTGGGCGTCCTCCTCTGTAGGAGTCCTCATGGCATCCCGGTAGTGGTTTACACTGTAGTATGAACGAGTCTCTGGTCCCCAAGTGACAGCTCAGATGCAGGTAGTCAAGATCCACATAGGTAAGCGAGTGGAGTCCACCTTGGGTCAGTACCTCCTGCAACAATTCCACAGGCCCAGCTTCCAGGGTCCCCACAAGGGACATGCCCAGGTATAGGCATTGCCACATTAGGGGACGCCCAAAGCAGTGACTTCCCCTGAGGAATTTAGAGTGACTTCTGGTTTCTCCCAGGCCAGATGCAGTTCACCCCTCAGGAGGGATGTTTATCGTAATCCGACGTCCCACCTGACAGGTTTCTGGGGGAAGGGAGCCAGCGGCTTAACCCCAGGTCAGATTTGCCCCTGGAGAAGGAGGAGGCTTCAGCTAGCCCTCTCTCCAGTCCCATCCGTGCTCCCTCGCACATGGAGGTCGAAGAAGGGAGGACACCGGTCTCCCTAGGATGGCTGGGCAGGTGGAGGAAGGAGCCCCGACCCAGAGCCAGAGCCCTGACTCACACCTAGGCCTCACCAGGGACCTGCCGTATGACCCCTCTTTGGGCCTGTTCTCTAGTCTGTGGTGCAGGACTGTCGCGAAGATAGTAGGACCACGGATAAAGTTCCTGTCCACCCAGGGCAGGACTCTGGACGCTCGAAGGAGCTGGCTTCATGCAAATAATCAGCAGTATTTAAGTCTGTAGGACCCCAGAGAGGCCTCGGAGTCCCGGATTCTAACTCCTGTTCCGTTCTTCCGGGTTGTGGGACCTCCAGCAGCTCACCACCTCCCCAGGCCTCATTTGCCCCAGTGGCTGATGTTTTTCTCTGCCTGCCGGGTGAGGGTCCCTGAGGGCTGAGTGAGACCTGTCCTATCAGGGCCCTGTGGGTGTGGTTATTCTAGGGACTTCAGGACGAAGGTGGAGCTGCCCGGGAGAGCAATTCAGGGGTTCTCAGAGGGTGAGCCAGCAGGTGAGGTGCCACTGGTCCTTTGCCTGTGGCCTGAGGACTGGGTGACCTGCCTACGTCTGCTTCCAGGAGTGAACCGAATGTTTTTGGGGGGGCTCCGTCGTGTCAGCCTGGTCCAGCCAGGGCTGCTTCAGCCACATCTGGAACAGAAGGCGGCAGACCGCCCATTCCAGGCCCCCTGCTCTTAGGAAGCGGCCTCTGGATCTGGGCTGTGGGCAGGGGCGGTAAGAGGAGCAGCAGTGACACTGCCGCCTTCCTGCGGGGACCAGGCCCGGCCAGGCCAGGACGGGAGGCTGCTCTGGGGAATCATATACCAGGAGTGCAGGGGTGGGAGGGGGAGAAGCCTGACTTTCGACCCAGAGATGTCCCCCTGGAAACCCAGGGATGAGCCTGAGCAGAAAAGCCAGATCGGGACACAAGTGGATATCCCGACGAGGGCCAATGTCCACCTCCTCCCTCCCCACCGCCCGCCCCCCACACCCGGACCTGTGCTTTCTCCCCGCGTGCCACCCCTCCAGCTGGTGAACATCGGCTCCTCCTACAACTACGGCAGTGAGGACCAGGCAGAGTTCCTGTGCGTGGTGTCCAAGGAGCTCCACAGCTCCCCACATGGGCTGAGCTCCGAGTCCAGCCGCAAAACCAAGGTGAGCCCCCCCGACCTCAGCCTCCCCCCGTTTTCCTCCCTCCCCACCGCCTAGCCATCCTTGCTTCGTCTTTCTCCCTCCTGCTGCTCACGCATAACTCCCGGTCACAGCCAGTGCCATCCATCCCATGCCACCCGTGGTCCTGTCTGCTCACGCCGGTTACCCAGGTCCAGGCTGGGGGAGCAGTGAGATGGGACCATCCCGAGGCCACGGCGAGAGTGACTTAGATGCCATTTGAATGGTGGTCACACAGTGGCCACGGAGCAGCATGGCACAAGGGGAGGGCCCTGAATTAGGGGTCTGGGCCACACTCGGTGTGACCTCAGACCAATCCTGGCCCCCTTGGGAATTTTGTTGTTCTCTATGAGAAGTGAGCGGGGTGAACCACGTCGTCTCTGGTGCTGCTGCCAACCTTGGGCTTCCTGGGATCCGAAGGGCCGGTTTATCCCCCGGGGGCGGATAAATGACCCCAGCAGGCCTGGGCCAGGGCGGGGAAGCCAGATCTGTTCATCCCGCCCCTTTCCCAGGCCTCCTCTTCTGGCGCTCTGCAGGAGAGGGGTCAGGGGCCCTGTGGGGTTTCCACCTGTGCTTCCATGCTGGCCTTTGAGGCAGCATCAGCTGGCTGTGGGGAGAGGGGCTTAGCCTGCCACCTGGACACACAGCTGTTCGTCCTTAAGGGCATTCGGCAGGCAGCAAGCTAGGCCGGGAAGGAGACCATCCCTCTGGGGCTTGTCCCTGGGCACTGGAGACATGGGAACTCCGGCTTCTTGTCTGTCTGTCTGCCTCCCTGTCCTTTGACTTGCTCTGCCCACACGCCCCCATCCAGGCCAGTGACTGGCACTACCTTGCAGGGGTGGAGAGTGAGCCTGTTGCTTCTGCCTCTCTGGACCAAAGCCTCGGGACCTGGGTGCCAGAGCCTGTTGCTGGCATCCCAGACCTGGGTGGTGTCTTTCCTGAGCCTTCCTGGCCTTATTTCGACTTTGGTCAGCCCTCCTGAAATGAGGCCTTCCCAGGTGCCTCTCAGAGGACCTCAGAGGACCTCAGCCACACGCCCACCCTGATCCTCTTACACCCCTCACCCAAGCTGCTTCATAGAACAGCAGCCAGACTGACCAGTGAGCACCCAACAAGGCTTCCCAGGGGCCTGGACAAGGTGCCCCAGCTTCTTTGGCTGTAGCCCTCCCCTCTCCTGGAGGTCCCCCTTCATCTAGCCCACCCGCGCACCCCGAGCTGGGGCCCATGGGAAAAGCCGCCCACAGGCCCCCTCGTTAGTTCTCCACTCTTTCTTCCCTGGGTCTGCCGGCTGGTCCACAGAGCGCGGAGGAGCAGCTGGAGGAGGAGCAGCAGCAGGAGGAGGAGGAGGTGGAGGTGGAACAGGTGCAGGTGGCGGCAGATACACAGCAGAAAGGTGCAGCCACCCCCCAAGGAGAATGATTGCTAACACAAGCTGGAGCCTCCCGCCCGCTCCCTGCTGGAGCCAGCCGCAGAACCCGGGGGGGCCGGGGGCCGCTGGGGGAGGGCCACCAGGGTTAGCTCAGCCGCCTGCCTGGCGCCTCACCTGCATAACCATCCCTTCTCTCACTTTCTCTTTGCAGCCCAGTCATCTCAGGATCCCGCTAACCTTTTCTCCCTCCCACCACCGCCTCTGCCTCTTCCTCCTCCGCTTCCCGCTGGAGGTCCTGCCTCATCTTCATCCACCTCCTCCTCCTCCTGGATCTCATCTGCACCCTGCCTCTTCCCTCTCTGCCCCTGTCCAGGTTTCCTCTCTGCCTGCTCACACCTCCATCCCGGGGCCGCCCTGGTCCCAGCCTCCCGCGCCCTGTGCCGAGGCGCCCCGGCCTTGCATCTCAGAGCATCCTGCCTGCCGCCTCCTGCACCCCTTCTGGCAGCTCCTGCCTCCTGGCCTGGGGAAGAGGGGTGCAGCTGCACCTCCTCGGGGCCCGCCAACCCCGCCGGGCACGTCTGAGGCCGGGCCACCCCACCCCGGCGGCGCCTCTCCTCCTCGCCTCCTCCTCACGTTTCCTCCTTGCAGGTTCCTGCCCGCACCCCCTCAGACCTGAGGCTGCGCTTGCAGTGAGGGCCTCTTCCCGGCCCCTCGCCCGCCCCCAGAGCTGCCATCCCTGGTTTGTAGCTTGGCGGAGCTGGAGGGAGGGGCGGAAGCCAGGAGGGTGCTCATCTCTTGTTCCTTGGACTTGGGCCAGACTTTCGGCTGACTTTCCTCCCCTCCCCAATTTCTCAGCCTATCTGGGCCTCTAGGGTGTGAGGCTCTGAGAGAAGAAAGGGGGCAGAACCTCTCCCACCTGCCCATCGG
>PVKZ01006759.1:0-15388 GCA_004027375.1 Macroglossus sobrinus | reverse complement strand
GAGCCGCCTGCCTGTGGTCAAAGTGCGGCGCTGTCCAGCTGTGTCTCCCAGGCCCCTATGTCCCCTCCCCCGAGCCCCCTAGCTGCATGGCAGATACAGTCTCCCCTGGCCCCGTCACATCACCTCCTTAAGCCTTAGTCTCCCTGTCTGTCAAATGGGTTCACTCGTCCCCTTCACCTACCTCACAGGGTTGTTGTGAGGTTGCATCTAAGAGGAGCAGAACCCCAGAAAGCCTTCCCTCAGGGAGTGTGTAAGTGCCAGACTTGGGCGGCCCCCCCTCACCCTTCTTTCAAGGGGGAAGGACCTGCTTAGCCCCAGATCAGATTCAGGGATCGGTGGGGGGCGAAGGGGTGCGGCTGGCCCCGTCAGATGGAGATGCGGGTGACGGCCTTCGGCTCACTGCTCCCACCCCTGTCTGTGCTGCCGGGGACAGAGTGCCCTGGCCAAGAGCGGCTCAGTAGGAGCTGGGGGGCCATTCAGGAACTGGCGCTGAGGGGGACACTCCCTCCTCTGCCCAGGGCCCCCCTGCGTTTATGACTTGACTCCCCGACTGGGTGCTTCTCAGCTGCGTCTGACCCCACCATGTAATAAAATCTGAAGAAACAACCGGCCTGGCCGCCTCCTTCTCTTTGGACGACTTTTGGGGACAAGGGTTAAACTCAAGATGGGGTGCACCAGGGTTCCCCAACCCCCAGGCTGCAGCCTGGCACTGTCTGTGGCCTGTTAGGAGCCGGGCTGCACAGCAGGAGGTGAGCAGCAGGCGAGCCAGCAAAGGTTCCTCTATCTGCAGCCGCTCCCCAGCACCAGCATCACCACCTCAGCTCCGCCTCAGGTCATCAGGCTTTAGATTCTCATAGGAACACTGGTTCCTATTGCCAGAAAGATTGGTAGATGACCCAAAGGTAATGAGGCTTTTTCCTAAAGCCAGTGACCCTGCCCTGTCATCAACGCCTGTGCATGTAAGGGGAGGGAGGTCATGGCTGTCTCCTCTGCCCGCGGCCAGTCACTGAGGGCTCCTCTCTGGCTTTGCTGGGGGAATCTGGCAAGTGCCTGCCTCAGGTTCCTCATCTATAGAGTGAAGGGGTGGACCGAGGACCAGATGACTTCCAAGGGTCAGGCCTGAGAGTCACGCGGGTCCCATCCTGCCTCCAGGCAGCCCTGGGTCAGCTGGGGGTGCGGAGGCGGTAGGGGGTTGGGCTCCAGGGGACCAGGTCCTCTCAAGCCTGGCTCCTTGTCCTCCCACCTCCCAGCCTCACCCTTCTCCACTGTTCAGACGGCACTCCGCTTGCTGGCTTCACTCTGCACTGCCCAAGGCCACCTCTGCTCCATCCGGACACCCTAGACGCCCCCTCCGCTTCCTGTTAAAGACTCCTCTTGGTCATCTCCACCTGTCCTTATTACTCCACACTCCGCCCCAAGCCCAGGAAATAGAAACATCGAAATGCCCACTTGACCTCTCCAAGTCCCCTGAACCTGGGCTTCTCTTTCCTGCCCAGCCAGGTCCCCACCCCACCTGGCACGTTCCCTCCCCTCCCTCATCCTGCCGAGTGTATGCTTTGCTTAACTCAACGCTGCTGGTGGGGCCAGCCCTGCAAAGCAGTGATTCCCCTGGGCATCCCCAGGGCCAGCCGAGGCTCCTCCATCCACTCAGTGTTCTGGGGGCCTCACCACTTCCCCTCGGGTCACTCTTCTTGATAAAGCTGACCTCCTACTTTGTATCCAGCTCTTGCAAAAGAGTCACCAGGAGGTTAGTTAAAGATGACCGACCGCCACCCCCAATGCTAAGACTAAAGCAGGCCCATGATTTGCATTTTAGCAAAGCACCCATCACAGTGTTCTGCATCCCCCTCTGAGAACTGCGAGGGCCTGTGGGGGTAGGGATGTTCTAACATGGCACCCCCACCCCAAAGGAGACACCTGCAGTGTCTGTTCCACCTGCCGTCTCCTCTCTCCCACAGACAGGACCCCGTGCTCCCTGGCCGCTCCCCGCTCCGCCCGAGGCCCCCTCATCCACTTGTGGACATGTGGCAGCTCCCTGTCTTTGAAAGCCCTTCGAGTCTAGGTCTCTGAGGCTACCCCTTCCTCGTCTCCCAGACTTTATGAAAGGCGTGTCTACACTTGACCCCGCCCTTCCTCACCTCTTCCACTGTAGCCAGGGGGCACCAGTGACCCAGGGCCTGGCCCCGTGGCCCTCCCTGACCACGCTCGCTCAGGCCATGACCTTGGTTGCCCCCTCCCAGTTCCCCTCCAGCCTGCTACTCGGCCCCTTTCTGCCATGTCTCTGTCCCCCTTTCCTCCTTAGTCTCCCCGCTGTCACCTTCCATGGGTGGTGGCTCTAAAATCCCTCCAGACTTCTCTCAAGTGCCACCTGCTTCTTGGACACTGCCCTCCTAGAGGCACCCCCAAGTTCATGACTCCGTGCCCCAGCCTTGCCCTTCCCAGGTGCCCCAGGTCAGGCAGGAGGCCCTCTACTGGCCAGCTGCTCGGGCCAGACCCCTGGTTGACTTGTCCCTCACCCAACCCCACCCACTGAGGCGCCTGGTGGATAACCAGGGTCCTTCAACCTCGCGCACAGGGCCCCTGCCCTGCGTGGTCCAGGCCCCATCCTCTGCTGCCTGCAGTTCTGCAGCGACCTCACTGGCCTCCCACCCCCACCTCTCCACACTGGTTGTTCTAAAATGTGAATCCACTTGTGTGTCACTCCCCTGCTCTCGAGCCGTCCATGGCTCCCCAGGACACCCAAGTTAAGTCCTTAGCTCAACTCCAGGCTCTTTGTGGTCAGATCTCAGTTTGCTCCCCTCCCCCAATTCCTCGTTAGTCCTCCCCAACTCAGCCTCTGTTTAAATAAAAACAGCTTACCGTCCCCTAATACACCATGTTCTTTCGGGACTCTATACCTTTGCACATGCTCTTCTCCCGCCTGGAATGCCCTTCCCCGCCTTGGCCACCTTGGACCCCAAAGCCCCTTCACACTGGATTGTTGACCCCACTACTCCTGAAGTCAGGAGCCAAGTTCCGTGCACGTCTGTGACCCCAGCACAGCAGCTGGCACACAGTAGGAACCTGTGAGATGCTCCCTGAATAAAGCACTCAGAGGATGCAGAGGGAGTTTCCTGTGGTGGGCAAGTGGGACACTGGGAACCAGGAGGCGGGGCTTCCACAGCAGGCTCCACCCCTAAACCCTGGTGCGATTGGTGTGACCGTGAGGATGATGCCCGCCCCTCGCTTAGCCTGCTCCCTTCCAAGGTTCCCCGAATGACCCCCTCTCTTGCCTCCTCCCTCACTCTGACCTGAGGGTCACCAAACCATTGCCTTCCTGGGGTAGCCCCTGGGACTGGGACAGCTGCCCCAGAGGCTGCCCCTGCCTCCACTGCCCCTACCTGGGTTCAGGGCGCTTGCAAACAGGCTGAGGTCCGTTCCCGGGGCCCCATTCAGTCCCCAGAGCTGGGTACAAGACCAGATGGCTTTATTCCACAGGGGAGCTGAGCTCACCGCCAGGCGAGAGTGAGCAATGGAGGCCGGGGGTCAGGGGACGGGGGCGTGAGGACCCTGGACCCAGAGCACCCCTGCCCTTTGGCTCATGGTGGCACCTGGCCCCCTTGGCTGTTTCCAGGGCTCTGAGCTCCCAACCCCTTCAAGTTAGGCTGGGGGCTTCACAGGCTGGACTCTGCCCCCTGGAGAGGGTGCTGCCCAAGCAGCCTCTGCACTGGGAGTGGGGAGGGGGCTCCTACTGGGACCTGGAAGCCGTATTCTCGCTGCTGAACCATTCCCCCGGCCACCCCACAAAGTCAGCAGTGGAGGAAGGGGAAGGAGGAGAGAGAATCAGGAGGGGGCAGGCAGGATGTGAACCCACCAGCTGGGGCCACCCCAGGCCCTCCAGGGAAATCTTGACCTCCAGCTGAGGGTCTTTTTCCCTCCTTGTGCCCTCTCTGGGGCAAAGTCACAAAGTAGCCAGGGAGACAGGAAGCCACCTCCTGCCTCCACAGGGCCCTACTGCCCAGGATATTCGCCCCGCCTCCTGATGGGGGCCCTGGGCACTCCTGAGTCCAGGAGAGGGGCCCCAGCTCTGCACGAGGCATCTCCTCAGGTCAGCACCTGCTGGATCCAGCCAATCACGCCTGTGATGCGGGTGTAGACACCAAAGAAATTGGGCCGGCCACAGCCCAGGCCCCAGCTGACCAGTCCTGCCAGGAACCAGCGGCCACTGGGCTCCCTGCACACCAGTGGACCGCCCGAGTCACCCTGAAAGGGGGAGAAGAGGGTCAGGGGTCATGCTGGGGTAAGGGTACATCCATCCCAAGCGAGGTTCCTGGCTGCCAGGAGTTTCCTGAATGACAGCAAGGAAGTCACATTGCCTTTCGAAGCCTCTGCTTCCCCTGCAACTTGGCCTGGCGTCCGGCAGGTCCTGGCTGTCATAGAACTGGGGATGTGTGTCCCTATGCCCCCCACCCACCCCTGACTCCTTCTGTGGGTTCCTTCTGGTCCTCTCTACTTACTATGTCACCCTGGGCAAAGTGCCTCATGGTGGACAAGGAGCAGAACTGGCTTTGGGCTTCAGATCTGTCCACCATGGGTCTCTTCTGATTGGTGGCCTGCAACCTGGGGCAAGTCTCTCGACCTTCCCTAGCCTCAGTTTTATCATCTGTAAATTGGGGACACCATCCCCACCTGGCTGGGAGCCCGTGAGCTTCCAGTGAGCTGAGTGAGCAGAAGGCCAGGCCCTGGGTGACATGAGCGTCACCCTCTGCCTCTTGCCGCCCGGCCCTGCGGGAGTCACCTGGCAGGCATCCTTCTTGCCCTTGCGGTAGCCGGCACACAGCATGCGGGGCGTCACTTGGTAGCGATAGGCCTCACTGCACAGGTCCTGGGGGATCAGCTGCACGTCCACCTTCTGCAGACCATTGCTGGTGGGGCCTGCCCGGTGGGGCCAAGGGCAGAGGTCAGAGGGCAGAGGGGAGAAGATCTGAGGTGCCCGGCAGAAGCCCCCACTCTTCCTTCTATTATTCCTCTTGCATCTCAGGAGACCCCTTCATCTCTCCTGCCCTGCCCACCGTTCTGGCTCCTCCTCTGAGTGGTTCCTGGGACAGAGCCCTACCCAAAGCCTGTCTGGACTAGTGTCTCTCCCTCCTCCTGCTTGGGGCCTCCTGGCCCCTCCTCTCTGCTCTGTGACAGCCTGGGGGATTTTCCAGAGCACCATGGGACACTTCCACTATCTCCCTAGAACTGGAAAGCATCTCCCCACTGTCCAGCCCAAGGCTTCCCCAGGAGGGCTGCTGTAGAACCCGCAGGGAGTCCCAGTATGCACTGCGCCTGGGCCCACCCAGAATGCTTTGCTGGCCTGGGGCGGGGCCAGGGCATGGGTGTTTGTCTCAAAGCCCGCAGGTGGTTCCACAGTGCAGGTCAGAGGAGAACCCTGGCTCGCGGCTCTCCTCGAGGACCTGCCTGTCCTGCCCGCCAATCATCAGCCAGATCCATCTGCCCCAGGCTTCCCGCTGGGGCTGGGTTGCCACCTGTCCCTTACTGGGAACGCCTTTCCTTTTTCACCAGGAATCTGCCAGCTCATCCTGTGAGCCTCCGCTTAGCCTGCCCCGCCCCTGGAAGCCTGCTTGACCCACCTGCCCAGGCGCCTCCTCTGGGCTGCCGGTACCTGCCCATCCGGCTCAGCTCTTAGCACGCTCTGCCTCCCCCAAGAATGTTCTCTTTTCATCTTTATATCCCCTTCACCCAGCTCGGTGGCTTACATAGAGTAGATGCTCAAAACGTGTTGTCGGATGCATTGAACGAGCGAGTGAACCCTCCTTGCTTTATCACTGTTCTCTGTCATCCTCGTGGACAAGTCACTTCATCGGAGCCTCAGTTTCCCCATCTAAAAATGACCTCTGCAGTCCTGCCTGCCTCCAGATTATAAATCACACGTTTTTAAAGCCACTGCCACGTAGGGTGCAGGGCATGGCTGCAGTCCTGTATCCACAGAACTGAAGGGGGCGGCATTTAGGGGTGGCCAGCACCGGCCACTTTAGGAAGGAAGGGGAGAAAGTTCGAGTTCCCGAGACACAGGAGCAGGGACTGCAGAGGCTCTTGGGTCAGGTGGTCTGAGTTCTAGTCTCTGCTCCAACCCTCTCTGGCTGTGTGACTTTAAGCAACTACTAAACGTCTCTGAGCCTCGGTTTCCCCATCCACAAAATGGGGCCATGATACCCACCCCTAGGGTTAGTGGGTGGCTTAAATGAAATCATGTTCCCTTAAAATCCAACCTTAATTAAGAGCCTCTCTCCGCACTGCCCTACACACACACACATACCCTCCTAACCCACACTGTCCAAGGAGCTTGCCTGCGGGCCACGGGGTCCCTGGCCTGCCCCTTCACCCCACACATGTCCCCCAAGACAACCTTCAATGACTTAGGTCCTTCTTAAATGCCCTTGGGGGAGGAAGGGAAGGTCCAGGAGGGCAGGAGCCCACGGGGAGTTAAAGATTGTTTTCTTCTGTGAAATCCAGCCCAAGCTAATCCCCCGGCCAGCAGGTCTCAAGAGTGGAGCCCAGGAGCCCCTCGCCCCGCCCCACCCAGGCTTGGTGTTGGGGGAGGCCCACCGCACCCATCCTCCCTCCCCACAGGCCTGCTCACCGCCTTCACGCAGGGCGCCCCAGCCTGTGATCCAGCAGTGCAGGCCCGGCTCGAAGAAGTGGGAGCGCGTGGGCAGGCAGACGGGGCGCACGGCGGCCGAGCGCACCACGGGGTGGTCCAGCTGCAGCAAGGCCACGTCGTAGTCGTGGCTGTCCTCCTCGTGGTACGGGTGCAGGAACAGGCGGCTCACCTTGAAGGACACCTCGCCCGGCCAGCGCGAGCTCTGCCACACCTTACCGAGGAAGACCGTCCACAGTGCCGGGGAGGCCATGCTGGGGGCGGGGAGGGCGTCCTGCTCAGCAGCTGCCTCGCCCCGGCCCCACCTTAGGATAGCCAGCCGCCCCACCGGCGACCCCGAGCCCCGCGGCCATCACCTCCCTCCTCCGGAAGGCTGGCGGCCGGTGGGTGGTACGGTGTCCAAGGCCTGCCCCGGAGCCCACCTGCTTGGGTTCCTGCCTCAGCTTCACCCTTTCCCAGACAGGTGTGTGCCTCTCTACCCCTCAGCGTCCTTGTCTGTGAGATGGGAATAGCATCTCCGACTCTCGCGTTCACGTTCACGGGAGGATGCAGTAAGAGTGTGCATGTGAAAAAATCAGCACAGTGCCAGGCACCTGACAAGTGTTTCTCTCCTTTTATCTGCGTGCTTTACAGACGGGGCTGCTGTGAACTCGCTGAGACGTGTTATCCACCCCCCCCCCGGGGGAGGGGCGGGGGAGAGCTGAGTGTGGGGGATTGGCAGAGACTGGGCCTCGAAGCCCCCTGAATGCCACATCAGGGCTTTCTCTTTCCCTTACAGGCCGAGATGGAGTGACGGAGAGCGAGGTGGCCAGACCACACTCAGAAAGCGCCCTTGGACACCTGGGCAGAGGACGCAAAAGGGAGGTGGACTGTGGGGCTGCCGGGCTGACCGGGAGTGACGGCGGCAGTGTGGACGGGCAGTGTCTGAGGATTGGTCTGGAGAACTGAGAGGACTTGATGTCTGGTTCTGATTGTAAGAACGAGGGGTGCCGTGGTGGCTCCAAGCCTTTGGCTGGGGACTGTGGACTCAGGACGGAGGAGGCGGTGTGGGTAGGGCCCAGGCTGGTGGCGCTGGGGGTGGGGTCCGGGGGCCCAGAGTAGGGGGCTGGAGTAGAGAGAGGGCCCACTACCATGCACGTGGGGAAGATGTCTGTGAGGCTGGGTGACATGTCCCCTCCTGGAGGCACACCTGGAGGAGGAAGATGATGGCCTATGACCAGGCCAGGCCGTTCTGCCTGCTGCTGGACCCCCGGTGTCCAGCACAGGCCTTGATACACAGCAGGAGCACAACAAATATTGCTGAACGAATGAACGAGTGAGTGAATGAATGAATCACTGACCCAGCTTGAAACAAGATACCAAAAGCAGAGCACGGAGAGGTCGAGCAACCTGTCCAGGGCCACAGAGTACGTTCACGGCGGAGCCAGGACTGACCCCAAGTGTGGGAACGGCCAGTTTGGGCAGCTCCTCGCCATCCTTCCTGCTGTCTGCTTAGGTCTCAGAGACAACACCCCTCCCCGCCACGGCCTCCTCTACCATCTCTAACGGTCTTGGTCCCCACGCCCTCCCTCTCACCTGTCCTCCTGGAAGCAGTGGGCTGCCGTGATCACCCAGCGGTCGGCGATGAGGGCGCCCCCACAGATGTGTCGGCCGCGGACCTGGAGGCTGGCCTGCCATGGCCACTCACCCTCTGAAGACACGGCCCCGCCCACGATGCGGCCAGAGGGGCCTTGGAGGCCACAGTCTGGGGGTGGGGGAAGAGGGCAGGGGTGGACGGAGATGGAGGGGCAGGTGGAGGGCAGCGAGACACAGACGGAGACACAGAATGGGGGTGGATAGAGGGAGAGCAAAGGAAGGAAGTGGAAGGAAGGAATGATGGACAGGAGGAGGGAGAAAGGCAGGCAGGATCCAGACAAGGGGGCAAAGGAAGGATAGAGAGACCGACGGACAAACGGTGAGCTTTCCCTCCGGCTTCGTGGCGTGGGCACCACCTCCCTCCCTCCCGCCGTGGTGGGCCCCCCACCCGCAGCGGGGCAGGGTGGGCTCACCACAGTGCTGCTCGTCCGAGCCGTCTGGGCAGTCGGGCCTCCCGTCACACTGCGGGTTGGGCTTCCTCACGCAGCTGCGGTCCGCACACTGGAAGGTGAATGTCCCACAGGGCACCCCTGGGATAGAGGGGGTGAGGGCAGGGCACGGGGGTGGGTCCCTGAGCCTGGGGGGCCTTAAAAACAAGGCCCATGGAGGATGGAGGCTGGAAGAGGCCAGGAGGTAACTGGTAAAGGGTCCCCTGATCATAATGAAGGGTCTCTTGAGGCCCCTTCAGTGTTTGGCTATGCCCCTTCCCCACCCTTTTACCCCCTCAGACCGTGCTGCTGACAGCAAGGCTGTGTCTCCCCTCTGAGACTGGATCTTCTGACTGTAGGGTCACAGCATACCCCTCCTGGGGTTTCTGACCATAGGGTCATGCCTCCCCCTTCCCAGGTGTGGAACCTAAAGGCAGAACTGTGCCTCTACTTTCTGATTAGTCTTGTAAGAGCAGGGCTCTGCCTCTCCCATCAGACTAAGGCTCCTCACTTAGCCCAGCAGTCCTCCAGGTCCTGGCCCCACCTGGCCCCACCTGCTCCACACCGTCTTTTCCCTGAAGAGCTTCCCACTCCACCACTTGGTCTTCTCCCGATCTGTTTAAATGTTACCTCTTTTCAAGGCCCAGTTCAAAGCCTGCCTCCTCTAGGGAGCTTTTCCTGCCTTATCTCCCCACCCTCCAGTCTGTCCATGCTACTGGACATAATGTTCAGAAGGCTTTGGGCAGAGAGAGTCACCCGTCATGTCTTCTTCCTAACAGATAATCTCCAGGGACCACATCTCTGGCATCTTCTATTCCCACCTCCTTCCTCTGCCTTGCTTATCCCTTGCCTAGACTGCAAATGTTGGCTGGTTGGTCAGTTAGATGGATGGATGGATGTATGTATGGATGGATGGATGGACACAGGTAGGAGACTGGGCAGACTAACAAATGGGTTGACTGATGGCCCAGTAGGGAGACTGACAAAGAGCTAGAATAATAAATAACTGAGTAGTTGTAAAGACCAGTGGACGAACAGGTAGTTAGAGAGATCTGTGGATGGATGCTTGCATACATGTCTCCATGGATGCATGGATGAAAGACAGAACAATGGGCACACAGACAGGTAGATGGGTAAACCAATCAGTGGGTAGATTGATGGTTCAGTGGACAGGGAGACAGGCGATTGGACAGGCCAATGGATGGACGACTGAGTGGATGTAACACTCAAGTTCTGGTTGGAGAGACCAGAAGATGAATGGATGGATGGATGGATGGATGGATGGATGGATGGATGGATGGATGGATGGATGGATGGATGGATAGATGCACGGATGGACATATAGGTGTACATACAGATAGGTTGTAAATATTTGGACAAGAGGGCAGAGACCTTTGCTGAAGAAGCCATGCAGAAGGGCCGGGCTGTCTGGCTGAGACCTATACTTTGGTTTCTCTGAGATTCCTGGTCATACCCCACCCTACCTTCCTGGCACTGCTCCTCGTCACTTCCATTGAGACAGTCAGGCTGTCCATCACAGACCCTGGACAGTGAGACGCATGTGCTGTCCTCTTGGCACTGGAATGTGGCTCTGCAGACTGTGTGGGGACACAGAGAGCGGGCAGGTGGGAGGGAGCCAGCAAACCAGGGCTTGGACTTTGAGATGTCTGCAGAATATGTATTGCCTGTCACGGTCACAAATCTCTTTCTCAGCTACTTTATACATGAGTTTCACAGCAACCTGGCGAGATGCCCTGTTTCGTTGGTGGAAACAGAAATGAAGTGACTTGTCCAAGGTCGGTGGGCTCAGCTATAACTTGAAGCCAGGTGTTCGGGTTCCAAACATCAGGCACCCTCCCCAGCACCCAGGCACGATCATCCCAGAACAAGGCTCGTCTCCCTCCCCTCCTGCTTCTCTCCCCACGTATTCAAAACTTTGATGGGATGGGGGAGGGAGAGGCCTGGGGAGATCAGACCAGAACAGGCTGCCCTGATGGTGACTCTGGGGGCCAGAAGCCAGGATTCAGAGAAGAGGTGTTATTTCAAGGAAGCCCTGGCTTGGGGACCACCAGGACCCTGAGCTCCTTCTGCGGGGCTGGGCAGTGGTGAGCACAACTCCAGTAAGAGTTGGCAGCTCCAGTCTGCACCACTCGAGTGGAGGGCCGAGGACCCATTCAAGGGTAGGAGAGAGGATACTCTCCTGGCCACCGAGGGCTTGCCTGCTCCTGCTTACTAGCCTTTTCCTTCCTGGCTCTGCCGCCATCTGCCCTGTTCCTTCTTGGATGGCCGGTTGGGGCAGAGTGGGAGTTATGGTCTGGTGGGGAGAAGCCTTGAGCTGGGGGTTAGGAGACTGGGTCTTAGCTTGTCCTTGCCACGGCCCCATCGGGTGGCCTTGGGGCTTCCATCTTGCCATCTCAGCACAGAAAGAGATTCCCACTTCCTGGGAACCGCATGTGGGGGCAGGTGTCTACTCAGTAGGGTGGGCGGGCTCTGCTCAGCTCAGCACAGAGAAGGTGGGGAGAGGGGAGGGGTGGGGCAGGCGGGCTGCTCACCGCAGTTTCTCTCGTCCAGGCCGTTGGGGCAGTCCTTGACGCCATCACAGGTGGGCACGCAGAGTCCGTTCACAGAGCAGAGGAACTCTCCAGGACAAGCTGGGGGTGGCGGGGGGCGGGGGGAGCCATTAGGACATGTGTCCTCATGAAAACTCAGGTAGATGCGGCACCTGTGTGCCACACGTGTATGTATCCACCTGTACACACGCTTGTGTCCATGGTCCAGGTGGACATCCACGTCCAGGCACATGCATGCAGCACACACACACACACACACACACACACACACACACACACACACACACACACAGAGGTAGGCACGAATGTGTGTACCCAGCGAATGCATGTGGCTGCTTCACACGTGTGGACACATGCACACATGCACACACATGCATGCACACACGCACATCCACGCACTCCCTTTGTCCAGTCTCTTGGTGCTTCTGGGGATGGCAGAGGTCCAGGAAGGTGGTGGGGGGTGGGGGTGCCCGCCTTGCCCGCGGCCAGCCTGTACTCACGGTCTGACTGGTTGTACACACTGTAGTGCACCTGCACACCAGGCCCGGTCAGGGAGATCTGGGAGGTGAAGTTGATGGTGATGCTGGCAGTGGCCATGACCGGGATCCTCTCGGCATAGGGCTGCAGGGTGCGCAGGCCGCACAGCCTAGGCATGACCAGAGACAGACTCAGGGCCACAGGGGCCTGTCCAAGGGCAGGGACAGCCTGGGTCCCGGTACAGACAGAGCAAGGACAGGCCTGCCAGAGAGGAAGGGGGAGCCGCACCGCCACCCCCATCTCCTCTGCTTTGATTTCTCCCTTGGGTGACGGCTCACCCCAGGAGTCATCTTCTAGAAAGCAGCCTGGCTATGTCACTCGCCGGCTGAAAAACCTTCAATGGCTCCCCATAGCCTGCAGGATAAAATTCACAGTCTGGATTCTAGTCCCCGCCACCTAGCATGCCAGGGCCCTTCTCTGAGCCTCAGTCTCCTCCTCTACAGAATAAGGGAAATTTGGTCTCTGTTGACCTGGGATCTGACAAAAAGGCTTCAGCGTGTTGGCAGAGGCAGAAGTCTTGACTGGTCTGCTATCCGCAGACAGGAGAGGACGTGCCCCTGGTGCTGGGTGTGGGGTGAGAAGGCAGCAACGCCCCCACTCGGTACTGCCCCTCCTGGCGAGATGCCGCCTCAGCCCTGGTGGTCTCCCCGGGGCACTCCGGGCGTAAGGGAGGCACCGGTCCAGCTCTGGGACCAGCAGGGCAGTGCTACCGGGCAGCTCCTTCTCTGTGCGTGGCCACGGCCGGTGGGACCATCCCGAAATCCCTGCTGGATCCTCTCCCTTCCTCCCAGAGTGGGAGTCCCTTCCCAGAGAGATGGAGGGCTCCCCAGAAAGCAGGTAGGAACCCTCCCATTTCCAAGGGGCTCGTCCCACCTGGAGTCTGGACAAAGCTTGCCTCACAGAGCTGGTGGGGAGCAGATACGACCATGCCCCCAGAGTGGTGTGACCCTCCCCGGATTGCAGTGTGGAGCTCCCTGCATCCCCACGTGGGCCCCCCTCACGAACAGACGGGTAAGCCCCATCAGCTCACAGCAACGTCCCCACAGGGAAGGGGATACCCTCACAGAACAAATAGGAATTCCTTTACAGAATCGGGTAGAGAAAGCTCCAGAGAGAGGTGAAACTGCCCCAGCAGAGAAGGGCGGGGGAGTCAAGAG
Organism: Macroglossus sobrinus; assembly: GCA_004027375.1. Classification (NCBI taxonomy): domain Eukaryota; kingdom Metazoa; phylum Chordata; class Mammalia; order Chiroptera; family Pteropodidae; genus Macroglossus; species Macroglossus sobrinus. The sequence goes on along the minus strand of PVKZ01006759.1, from coordinate 2,418 downwards.
AGCAGGTGGGAATGCCCCAAAGCACGCTGGGAACATGCCACCGAGCAGGTCACCAATTCCCAGAGGTCAGCTACTTCCTTCCTTGGAAATTCTAGAACATGCTAAGCACTTAGTTCAATTAGTTAATCAGTGGGTTAATCAATGAACAGCTGAGGATGAGCTTTGGGGCTATGTCAGCATCTCAAGGTGTGGAGCGGAGGAGGGGCTGGGCACAGCTGGACCGTCTCACCCGGCCCCTCCTTCATTGGCAGCAGCTTGCCAAGGCCTCATCGTACAAGGATTTTGAGGTTCTTGAAGCAACTCCACCCAGGGCCAGAATCCAGCCTCCTTGGGACCCAGGGGGACCCACCCAGTCTGCTCAGGGGGACGTGGGCACCCTGATCCTCACTGCAACATGAGCTTCTGGGGCTGAGCCCTCACATCCCCCACGTACCCCCACAGACCATATCCTTGCCCTGTACCAACAAACAGTTCTCAAAGTGCAGTCCGGGGACCGCAGGAGGTCCAGAGTAAAAATGATTCTCATAATAATGCTGAGACATCATTTGCCTTTTTAACACATTCTCTCTCAGAGATCCAGACACTATGTGAATGTGTGGTATAGTAACTTGCTAAATGCAGAAGCAAATGTGGAAATCCAGTGGTGGCCTATTAATCCAGTGATTACAGAAAGTTGCAAAAATGTAAAACAATAACATTTTTCTCAACAAGTCATTTTGATTTTGGAAAACACAACTTTTAAATAAAATATGCTATTTAAGTTAAAATGTAATGGGTTTATTATTATTTTAAATGACTTAATAAATATTTTTAAATTTTCTCAGCTTTAATTTCTAATACTGTACATATAGATGATACAACCTGTATTAAAACTCTTTGAGGTGCTGAATAATTTTAAAAAGTTATCAAGGGGTCCTGAGGTGGAAAATTTTGAGAACCACTGCCCTGTACCAAGACTCCCACAGCCCAGGGGCCAGGCAGACCCGGATGAGGCACCACCAGGGGGCACCCTCGCACAAGCCTAGCCCTTTTTGTCTTTTTAAAATTAAGAAAACAAGGGGTTTTTGTCATTTTTGCTTGTTTTTAAAGTGAATGAACAAATGTTATCATGGATAATACATTATTCCAAGAGGACTGCCCCGGGGAGTGTACAAGGGAGCTAGGGGCTGGAAATGCTGGGTAGGGGGGAATGAAGAGTCAAGAGCATCCCTGAACGTCTTAAGGTTCAGGGACATAGGGCGCTGTCCCCACACAGTCCCTCGACATTGCAGAGAGACAGGAAGAAACCAGAGCTGGGTTGGAGGGGAGTGGAACAGTTCGAGAATCTGAGGGCTCCGTGGTCACCCCAAGCCTTGGCCAGAGCCTGTGCTGTACTGGCATCTGTGGGAAGGGTGTTTATGGGCATCCGAGAGAGAATTCCAGGATCAGCCCACGGCTCGGCCTGGCACACCAAGAACCTGCCCGGCCTAGGCAGGGTCAGGACAGCAGATTTCCTGGGCAAGTCTCTTGGTTAGCGTGGGCCAGACAAGAATCCAAGGCAGAGGCTAAGGTCTAGTGACTCAGCCTCAGTCACTCGACTTAAAGATGATGTTTAGTCTATACGGTGTTAAGTTTTTTTTTTCACATTTAACTGCCATTCGATTTAACATAATTATCTAGATGCTTGCTCATCCTGAAAAATAAGGCCCAGAAACACTGGCTGGTGTTCGAGGCCACAGAATCAGGCAGGGCTCACGCGGCCCTGCTGACCAGGCCCCTCGCCCTTCCCACTCTCTCCCAAGCGGCCCGCCTAGTGCAACTACACACTGGCCAGGCCCCTTTGAACATCTGCGGTTCCTACTGCAGAGCCTCCAGGGGGAGTATGCATCCTCTAGCCCTCTGGCTCCAACTACCAAACTCCACCTCCTCCCCCACAAGCCCTCTCCAAGAAGCACCAGAAGCCTGAAAGCTGTGGCACCCACCTCATCTCAGCTATGACGTGCCGAAGGCACATTTTTGCACTGTGGCCACCTTGCTTTCTTGCCTCTTTGGATTTAGGGATTTTTCCTTCTTGCCTCAGATGGCAAGCAGGGACCCTGTCAAACTTCTTGCATATCAGCAACTCCAAACAGGGAGGAAGTCAAGAAAGACTAGCTGGGTGGCTGGGTGGGTGGATAAATGGAAAGGTGGGTAGGTGGATGGATAGGTGGATGGATGGAGGATGGATGGATGGATGAATAGAGGATGGATAGAGGATGGATGATGGATGAATGGGTGGATGGATGGATAGAGGATAGATGGATGGATGGATGGATGGATGGATGGATGGATGGATGGATGGATGGATGGTTGGATGGATGGATGGATGGATGGAGGATATATAGATTGAAGATGGATGGATGGAGAATGGATGAATGGGTGGATGGATGGATAGAGGAT
>PVKZ01006758.1:0-22541 GCA_004027375.1 Macroglossus sobrinus | reverse complement strand
TGCCCTGTGACGTTGATGCTCCGGCCGCCACTGGTTGGGGAGGGGGCTGCTGAGTGGGCGTGGCGGGCAGGGAGGTGCCCCGCCAGCTCCAGAGCAGGCGCCCTGCGGGGCTGGAGTCCCTGAGCCCGCCCCCTCTGCTCTCCGGCACACATGCAGCCCTCGCCTGCCGTGGCGTGGGGTGTGCTCAGAGCACGGGTGACCACGAATGCTTCAAGGGGACCATGGGCTAGCCCATCGGGGTGCCCAGGAGGCAGGGGTGACCAGGGGGTGCAGTGGGGTTTTCCAGAGCCCCCCCCTCTCCACCCAGCCCAGCCCAGCCCCACCACATCCCCACAAGCCCAGGGAGCAGACGGGGCTGGGAAGGAGCTGAGGGGTGGTGTGGGGGGAGCTCCCTGGCTGGCCCTGGGAGGGGACCGACAGGCCACACCTGACAAAGCTCCGCAGCGGCTGGAAGGACAGCAGCACCGGGTTCTCGCGGTAGGTGAAGGTGACTCCAGGGCTGGGCACGTGGGAGCCCCCGTAGTGGACCTCTAGGGGCATCTCCCCCAGGGCCACCTGCGGGCCGGTGACACACTGCAGCTGCGCCCCAAACTGCGTCCTGGAGGCGAGGGGTGCGGTCAGTGGCGATCCCGCCCAGGGACCAACCCCAGCCCCGGGCTTGAGGGTCGGCAGGTCGGGTTGGTGGCATGGCCGTCTCCAGGACAAGGTCACGGCCAGAACACCGAGGACTGGGGGGGCAGACCGCAAACTCGCTGGCCTGCAGGGGACACCCACACTCTACAGGGGACGCCGCTGAGGGTCACGCGCACGTCCTCCGCGGAGCCTGTGTCCAGGTGTGTGCCACTGATGGTCAGCGTGGTGCCGCCCGCCTGCGGCCCCTGCTTGGGCTCCACGCCAAGGGGCTCGGGCTGCTGAAGAGAGGCGGGGCATTCAGGCCAGGGCCCGCAAGGGGGGGGGCGCCCCACTCCCTGCACCCCGCCTACTGTGCAGAAGGTGGCAGCAGCGACCACATCCCCACCACATCCTTCCCGGGGGTCACCCACGTACCTGGTAGGTGAACTGAACGTGGGGGGGCGACTGGCCGAGCTTGCCGCTGATGTCCACCTCAACACCGCCTGTGGAGGGCGCCTCTGCGGCCTTGATGGCACACACGATCCTGGGTGAGCGACAGGCAGGGTGGGGATGCTCTCAGGGCCCACCCCAGGCCCCGCCTGACCGGCACGGCTGTGGGTGTGCGTCCTGGGCGCTCACACACGCCCGGACGGTGCCCTTTCTCTCCATCCACCCAGTCCCCCGGCCCCCGGGGGTGGGGACTGAGCCAGCCAGGGGAGCCCTGGCCCTGGGCTGCCCACTCACCGGGTGGACACGGAGTACCGTTCTGGCTCAAAGGTGCAGTCCTGGCCGGCCACCGTGATCCTCTTGACGTCATCTGCTCTGATTCCCAAATTCGACCCAAGGATGGTGACACGGACGCCCCCGCCCAGGGGGCCCGTCTCGGGCTGGATCTGAAATTGCCAGAGCCCGGCTGACCCGGCAGCTCGGGCCAGCCGGGGCCGTGCAGGTGTGCCGGGCCCCGCTGCAGCGCCCCACCCCCCTCCCCCACCGCTGGGAGGCCCCAGGGGCTCACCCTGGTGATGACGGGCGGCGGGCACTCAGAGGTGGCGTTGTTGCACAGGGCCTCGTACACACACCGGCCCTGCCCGCTGCACCACACGCACTTGTAGGCGGGCTCGGCGGCCAGGCACAGGCTGCAGTCGCTGCGGCCGAAGGAGCAGTTGTAGAGGGTCACTGCAGAAGGAGAAGCCAGCGGTCAGCAGCGCAGCCCGCCGCCCGCCCCCCCCGCCCCCGCCCCCACCCCACCCACCTTGGAGCTTGCTGTCGATGTTCTTGTCGTAGGACTTGACGAACAGGTGCAGGGGCAGCGTCTCGTTGCCGTCGTGGGACAGCTGGGGGAACATGCCCAGGGACACGCTGCACTCCCCGCTCCCACCCAAGCCCCGGAGGGCCACCGCCGTGCCCACGGTGGTCCCCGTGTCCCACCATGGCCGAGGGACAGCAGGGGGAGGCAAGACCCTCCGACAGCCCCCAAGCACTTTGGTTCCAGAGGACAGGAGGACAGGAGGACAGGAGGATGGGGGGACGGGGGACAGACAGGAGGACAGGGGGACAGGGGGACAGGAGGACGGGGGGCACCCCGGGGCTGCACCTGCCTGGCCGCAGCCCTGGCTTCCCCTGCAGGCCGGGGCTCACCCAGCCCCCCCTCTGCGCGGCCCTCAGGCCCTGCCCCCCCCTGGAGGCTGTACCTTCGGAGTCCGAAAGACGAAGGTGCCGGATTCCTCCTGCGTGCGCACGGCCTCCTCAAACCGGAGCAGGGTGCTGCCCACCTGCAGCGAGGGGCCCTGCGAGGCCGGCCAGTCAGCACGCGTTGGGGGCCAGACCCCCCGCCACCCTCCCGAGCCCACGCCCCGGGCCGGCCTGGGCACCGCCGTCCCACCGACCACCCACCCCCGGTGCAGCGCCCTCCACAGTCTGCACCTGAGCCCATCGCCCTGCCACCTCCTCACGAAACGGCACCCCACCGCCCAGCCCCACGACACCCCAGACTCGCCCGGGTGCTGCAGGCCTGTCGGAATGCCCCCACACGCCCAGACCTTTCTGCCTCCTGTCCCCAGTACCGCACACACTGAGCCCCGTGCCAGGATGGCCGACGTGGGGCCCAGGCACCCCAACTCTACATTTGCAGAACGCGGCTCTGAACAAGGCCCACGGACACTGCCACCCAGCAGGCCCTGCGGGGCGGCCCAGGCCCGCCTGCACTGGTCTGTCCCCAGGGCGGCACCCCAGCCCCCACCCCCACCGTGTCCATCTGCGTGGTCAGCCCCTGTCCCCAGGGTGGGCACCCCAGCCCCCACCTTCACTGTATCCAGGTTCTTGCCCTCGAAGGTGACGTCCGTCTCGTGGTTCATGGGGATGACCAGCGGGCTGGGGTTCAGGAACTGGGGGCAGCTGTCCTCCTGCAGAGGGGAAGGCGGGTCAGGGTCCGCCAGGCCGGGGGGGCCGAGCAGCCCCGCCCCCTCGTGGCCTCTCGGCCCTCACCATGTGGGCTGGGACGATGCCATCCTCGGGGTTGGGCGAGGCCTCCCGACACTCGTGGTAGCGCAGGTCCCACTGGCAGGTCCAGCGGTTGCTGGCACAGGAGATGCACCTGGGGGCGGGGGGCGGGGCCGTGAGGGGGGCTGGGGCCGTCAGGGGGTGCCGGGACGGTAGCGGGGGCGGGCGGGGGTGACACTCACGGCAGGTTCTCAGCTATGCTCATGGCCTTCCGGCAGTCGTAGAAGGGGTACAGGTGGGAGGTGAGGAAGACGCTGCTTTGTTTGAAGAGGAGCTGGATGTTCATAGCCACGTGGTCTAGACAGCGGGGGTGGGGTGGAGGGGAGCAGTGTCAGGCAGGGGCCAGAGTACAAGGCTGGCACGCATGGCGTGGGACGGGAAGCCCCAGTCCTTGTCCTGTCACAGCTTCCCGCAGGCTACAGGGAGCCCTGGGCTGCGGGCAGGGCAGATCAGACCTGTCACCCACTATCAGATCTCGGCGCAGCTGTCCACCCTGAGGCTCTGCGCGCTGTCCTTGCAAGGTCCTGTGTTGTCTGGGACAGAGCACCTGCCAGGTCCCTGCCATGGGACCGTGTGGCTCCCGCCTGCACCAGCAGCCGCCCTCCCCTCCCCGGGCCCACACTGGGGGCCCCGCCTCTGGGGACAGCCCCACCTGTCTCCAGCCGGGCAGGGTCGGGGAGGGCGAAGGGGCTGAGTAAAGGTGACAAAGGAGCACGATGGAAGGGATCAGGAAAGTCACCCTCGCCGATGGCCTCGGGGTGGGGGTGAGCGCAAACCGCTCGCCCACGCAGCTTAGGGCACCCCGAAGGGGAGCCGCCTGGGGAACTCGGCCCGGCTTCATCGTGGCAGGCTCTGTCAGCACCCCCCGCTTCCTCAGCACGTACCCTGGGACTGGGTCACCGGCGGGGCCCCGCGAGCGGCCGCGGTGACCCCACCACACGGAGGGAGAAGGAACGAGGGCCAGCCAGCCGGTGGCGGGAGGGTAGGGCCTCACCCTGGCCGGGCGGCGTGCTAGGGATGCTGGCCGGGGGGTTGCAGATGACCGTGTCACCCTCCACGCGGGCCGGGTCTGGCGGAGAGTCACCGAACAGGCACAGCAGCCCATCTCCCTCGCCGAGGGCTGGGAGGGGGCTGACAGTCAGCTGCACCTGGGGGAAGCCATGTGGGGCTCACACCGGGACCCCCTGCCCAGCCCTGGGGGCTGTCAGCAAGGACACCTCCCCCAGAGAACCTGACGCCCGCTGAAACAGGCCCTACGGGGTCACCCCCACACCCGGCACAGGCCTGCCCTGGATCCACAGGGGCCGGGGGGGGACCCCACAACGCACAGGCTCCCCATCCTTAGGCTCGGCACACAGAGCCCAGGCCGGGAGTGAGACACGGAGGGTCTTGTGGCCGTCCCCACAGCTCGGACAGCAGCGGCCCCGCCCCGCTCGTCCCCGGCCCCCCGGCCACGCACCTCGCCCTTGGCCCGACGGCTCATGTTCTGCGGCTGGGCCCCCGTGACGGCCACGCAGGACTCCTCACGGCTCCACAGCCAGTGGCCACGCTCCTCGGCCCGCGGGCACTCGGCCCTCCGGGTGCATCTGTCGGGGCCGGGGACAGCCTCAGTCCTGGTCCCAGGTGGCCCCAGGGCAGGGCCGGCCCCCCCCCGGGCCCCGGCCCCCCCGACGCCGGCGCTCACCGCCCCTCGACGACACACCAGCCGCAGTAGGGGTCCCGGGAGCGGAGGCACGGGGCGCAGGCCGTGTAGCTCAGGCACTCCTGTACGGGGAGCCGGAACACCTAGGCCGGGGGGCGGGGAGCAGGGCTGCGGCCACCGGGGGCGACACGCCAGCAGGCGTGAAGGCCCCCCTGGGCCCCCGGGCTTGACCCCACCTGTACCTCTGAGCCTTAAAAACCTCACACACCAACTCGAGGGGGCGCCAGGGGCTCAGGGGCCGCCCCTGCCCAGGCCCTGAGGGTGCGAGGTCCCAGGGAGCCACAGAGCCCTGTGTGGTGTCCCCCTGTGCCAGCCCTCCCAACCCCTCCCTGTGCGAGACCATCGGCTGTCCCAGGTGCTCCCAAAGCTGGCTTGAGGGGCCCCTACAGCAGCCCCCCTATGGAGCAGGGCGGGGGGGGGCTGGCCTGTACCCCCACTATCTGAGCTCACAGAGGCTGCCCAGGGCCTCTTGCTGCCACCCACCCGCGGGGAGGCCCACTCAGAGCGCCGGCCCAGCCCTCCGCTCGGGGTGGCTCTGAGGCGGGAGCAGACAGGACGGGCGGGAGCAGCGCTGCACGCCCAGGACAGAGACGTGGCCCGCCCGCTCCCGCCGCGCCCCGCGGCCTACCTTGTCGTGGGTCATGGCGTACAGGCTGGCCAGGTCTGCAGACAGCACCAGGTCCTGCTTGACCCTCTTGTTGCGCTCCACGAGGACGGAGCCGTACTCCGCGGAGCTGCCGTCCGGGGCCAGGTACACCTTCGGGCACGCGGGCAGGCGCGTGAGGGTGCGGGGGAGGGGCTGGCGCGCTCACGCCGGCGGCCCCTGCAGGACGGGGCCCCTCCAGCCCCTGCCCCGCCCCAGGCCTCACCTTGAGGACCTGGCCGTCCGAGGTGCCCAGGAAGGCGATGGTGTGGCTGTTCTCGGTGGTCACCGTCACCGCGGTCAAGTTCAGGCCCCCGCGCTGCAACACGGCGCTGGCCGTGAGTCCTTCACGGCTGCCCAGTGGGTAGGGCAGGTGCTCCGAGCCGCACGGGAAGTTCTTGCTGGCGCCCTGCGGACCGCGGCATCCACAGTGGGCACGGACGCCCGCGACCCGCTGCGGAGGCCGCTGCGCCCCGAGGCCCCCCGCGCCCTGGGGCCCCACGCACGTCCCCAGGAACGAGGGCCACACGGGCGGGGACGAGTGAGCGCATGAGGTGGCTCCCGCGTGCGTGCAAAGGCTCACGCCCACCCACCTGCACACGCGGCGCACGTGCGCCTCTGACGGGGACCCTCTCACACGCGGGGACCGGGCCACGCCGGCCAGCAGCAGCAGCAGCCACGCACAGGCCCACGCCTGGGGGTGGGGGCGCGCCCGCTGAGGCCGCGTACCTGCCCGTGGCCGCCGCACTGGATCTCGCCGTGGAAGGGCTTGTAGAAGACGTCGCGCGTGCCCGTGTAGCAAGCGTCGCGGATGGCCTGCATCTCGGCGTGCACCTCCTCGAGCGGGAACAGACAGAGGCCGGCGCGGGGGCCCCCGCCCCGCTGGACGTCCCTGCTGAAGACGGCGTAGAGCACCCTCCCGGCGCCGGAGGCGGCCACGGAGGCCGCCAGGCAGGTGCTGAAGGCGGGGGCCGCGGCGCCGGGGGCCGGGGCGCCGCCGGGGTCCAGGCACTGCAGGCCCATCTCCAGGTAGGAGTAGTAGAAGGGGTCCTGCTTGCACATGCGCGCCAGCAGCGTGCGGTTCTGCGGCGGGTGCTTGTCCTGCTGGTTGAAGAGGAAGAAGACGTAGAGGCCGTCCTCGAAGGCGGCCACGAACTGCTGCGTGTTGGTGGACAGGTAGCCGGCCTTGTAGGCAGCGTGGTCCGTGTAGGCCTCGAAGGCCTCCCTGCCGTGGTCCCGGTCCAGCAGGCGGGTGCTGACGATGACGCCGTTGTCGTGCGGCCCGTTGCCCTTGCCCACGAAGAGCACGCGCTTGCCGGCGGCGGCGTCCGTGGCGCTCACCAGCCCCACGGTGGCCACGCCCTCGTCGTTGCTGGCCACGAAGGACTTCTCGCCGCTGCCGTCCTCGTAGAAGAGGCGGGTGGAGATGTTGGCCAGGGCGCGCAGGGCGCAGATGCCCTTGAAAAGGCTGCCGCACTCGACGAGGCGCGCCCCGGGCGGGTCCAGCAGCAGCAGCTGGTTGACGTTGTCGGTCAGCACGGCCTCGTGGCACTGGCTGGCCTCGATGGGCGGGGTGCACTTCTTGTGGTCCAGCGCCGGGCCCGTGGCCGCCCGCTGCTCCAGCCGCAGGTCGGCGCTCAGCTGGTAGAGCGCGTTCACCGCGCCCAGGTACACCACGCCCGACGCGTTATCCACCACCAGGTGGTTGAGCGCCGTCTCGCTGTGGAAGACGTCCAGCTTCCCCGGCCACAGGCCCGCGCCCGCGCCCACCAGGCCCAGCAGGGTCAGGGCCCAGAGCTGCCGTGCCATCACCCCGGCACCCTGCGGGAGGACCAGAGGGGTCAGGAGGAAGCCCCCCGGGAAGGTCTCGCTGGAACCCCCTTCCAGACCCTGCCCAGGCGACCGGGACACAGGCCGGGGAGGGCCGTGGCTGCCCCGCGGGCCCTGAGCGCCCGGCCCCTCCCCGCCTTCCCACGTGTCTGGCCAGACGCACCCACTCACATCCCCAAGGCCACTTCCTGGCCCTTCTCGAGAAGTCCACCTGGGGGTCTCACCCATGACCAGGGCCCGGCCACCACATCTGCGTGTGACTGCGCCCTGGCCCCCACCTCCAGGTGTTCACGGCACCCACAGGCCCAGCTCCAGAGCCACAGAGCGCCTCCTCCAGGAAGCCTCCCAGCCACTCCTGCACGTGCCCACCCCACACCCATGACCCCGGGAGCTCCAGGTGATCGGAGGGGCGCCGTGCCCGGAGCGTGAACCCTGCCACAGGCCCAGGCTGACCAACAGGCCCCCGACACGCAAACAGGTGGACCACACGCCCGTCCCACACCTGACTCGGCACACAGGGCGCTCTGAAAGGCAGCTGGGCCCGCCACGGGGGTCGGCGAAGGTGCGTAGCCTTTTCTATCCGCCCAGCAGAACCGCCCCCCCCGGCCCCCTCCCTGTGGCGGGCCAGTGAGGATGCGCTGGGAGCCGCCCGGGGCTACCAGGCCTGCGAGGGGGGACCCGGAATTTGCGAGCACGTGGCCCCGTGTATGAGGGGTGCTCTGCTGAGGCCCGGGCTGGCCCGGGGCCCCCCACACTGGAGGAGAACCCAGAACATGAATGTCCCCCCCTCCCCAGCTCAGCCAGGGAGGGCCATGTGGCCTTGTGGCCTCTCCCACCTTGCGGCAGTCCCCTACCCTGTCACCCGTGGGACCCCACCACTCTGTCCTGTCGGAACCCCCCACACCAACCCAGGCTCCCGGCCCGGGCCAGCCCCGCACACCCAGAGCGCCTGCTACACCCTCCGCAGCCATCGCAGGCGTCACCTCCCTGGATTCGCTTATTCCCTCGAGCAGGTCCCTTTTCCAGTCCCCCGAGAGGCCCCGTGCCCTGCGTCCCCGTCCTCTGGGAAAGCAGAAAGGCGTCTGTCCTGGTCCACAGCCCAGCAGACGCCTCTCCCCAGCGCTGGCTTTGGGCAAAGCCGTGTCCACTGTGACCTGCTGGCTTTTTCTCAGGGACTGTGGGTTCTCACATCGAGGCGGGTTCCTTCTTTTTTGGGCCACTAGGGGGCGCCCTCAGCTGGGCAGCTCCTGCCTCTGCACAGAACCCCCAGCCCGCGCTGGAGGGGACCCGTGGCAGGGTCCCGAGAAGGGGCCCCTGGCGGTCTGGGGGCAGAAAGCTGGGCAGTGCCAGGGGAAGGTGCAGGCGGACCAAGGGAGGCATGCTGGGGGAGCCAGGGTGACCCCGGGCCTCGCCAAGGCGCCGGTGCCCATGCTGGGGAGAAGGTGGTCAGTCGGGAAGGGTTCGCAAGCGCCTCAGGGCTGTGGGGCCGGGTGGGCAGGCCCCCGGGAGGGGGTCCCTACCATCGCAGGCTCCTCCTTTCTAGGGGAGAGGACGACGCAGCTGGAGAGACCCCCAGACGCGAGCTGGATGTGCGGGACGCTGCGGCTCGGGACGCTGGGGCTCAGGACGGGAAGGGACAGCACGCAGCCCCTCCCCTGCGCCCCGCGGCCCCTCCCCTGCCCCCCGCGGCCCCACCTCCCCCACGCGCCTGGGCCCAAAGTCCACACCGCGGCGCCAGCGGGACGGGGGCATCCCGGCCCCGCGGCCCGGCCCCTCCAGCCCTGCACCCCAGTGCCCGAATCGTATCACCTCGGATCAAGCTGCTTGGCGGCAGCTGCGGCCGCGCCGCGTGAGCCGGGAATGACTGGAATGCGCCCCCCAACCTCCCCCCCCGCCCCCCGCCCGGAGGGAGCTCGCAGGCGGGGGCGGGGCCAGAGCCTCCGGAACCCAGGTCACCCGGGGGCAGCCCCCAAAAAGCCCAGATGGACCAGTGCCCAGGCCCCTCTGCTGGGCCGCAGCGCATGGCCCGGATTTGGACCCTGAGCCGACCAAGTGGAAAGACGCTTGCAGCTCCCCCTCCTGAAAAAACTGGTCTCTGACCCGGGGCCCTCCCTCAACCCGCGGGCTCACAGCGTTGCCAGCAGAGCGTGAGAAAGAATGCTCTGGTTAACTGTCCACCTGAGTCCCCTCGGGCAGGAGCCCGGCCCTGTGCTCTACCCCAGGGGCCCCCAGCGCCGGTACACTGTGAGTGTTAGATGCCTATCCAGGCGATGGGGCGACACCCCGCTGCTCCCCTGCCCATCCCTGAGAGCAGGAGGGGCTCCCGCCCCAGGACCCCGCTGGAGGCGGGGAGCAGAGTAAAGCTCAAATGCCCAGTGCTAAGCCCAGGCCACCTGCTGGCAGGAGGAGGGATTGGGGTCACACTCCACAGGCAGCAGCACCCCCCCCCCCCCCCCCCGCCTCCACTTCCTGAACAAACGCAGCCTCAGGTGACCTGCCTGGCCAGGCCCAGGAGCAAAGGGTGACCCGTGTGACCAGAGGCAGAGCTCAGGCTGCAGGCGGAGCAGGCGGCGCCAGGCACAGCCAGCGAAGCTTCCTGCCTGTGGCAGGCATTCCTGGAACGGGCACTTCCTGTTGTGAGCGCAGCCGGGATCCCCACTTACCCGGCTTCCCGGGCAGCGGGGATTTCCTCAGGGGCACTGGCGGCCGCCTTCCTGGCTGGAGCGTGGAGGTGCGCTTCCAAGAAGTCACACCAACTCAGCCTGCCGCTCAGCGGCCCGGAAAGCGCCCCTTCCTCCCGAGCCCAGACTCCCAGCCCTAGTGTTCCAGAACCCAGTGCACAAACACCGCTCCAGTGTCACTGCGAGGCCTGGCCTCAGAGCACTGGGGCCCGGCAGTGGCGCCCACGGGCAAGGGGCCTGGGCTGGGGCGGACGCGCTCACCGGCGCTCCAGTCACACCTCAGTCCTGCGTGGCCGTAGCCCCCCCCCCCGCCCCGCCCCGCCTTCCCCAGATGGGGCCCAGCCCCCACTCACCCAGGCTCCAGAAGTCCAGCTCAGTCTCCGCTCCGGGCTGGCATGGGAATACTCTAGGAAGCAGAGGAGAGACAGTGGTGTCACCGCAAGCCTGGCCTGCTTCGACCTGTGTCCTCTGCGCCATGTCTGCGGGTGTGGGGAGCAGCCCGTGGCACCCCATTTTGCCTCTGTCAGTCATCCTGGAGCATATGAGACTCTTCATGCCCCTAGCCCAGCACCCCACTGGGGTGCAGACACGCCCACTTGGTCTTCCCAGAATACAAGCCTGACACTCACCTCTCCCCTCTGCTCAAAAAAGGCAGGGGAGAAAGGGGAAGGGGCCATCTCTTACTCCAAGTCTATTGCCGCCGTCGGTCTTTTTAAACTAGACACGCTTCACTGCGATTAACACGAAAACGGCTTCCAAGAAATGGACATACCCGTGAGCCCCACGATTCTACTTACTAGCTGTGTGACCTTGGGCAAGTTACTTAACTTCTCTGTGTCTCACTTCTCCATCTGTGAAATGGAGACAGTCGCGGTGAGCTCCCCCAGGGGGTTGTAAGGATAAATGATTCATTCAGGGAAAGCCTCGGGAGAGCTTGTTACACTGTAGCACTCGGCACTGCGTGCTATTGTATCCTCTCCTTGCTACTGTATCCTCTCCCGGATAAACACCCCAAGATACCGAAGCAAGGGTACTTCTCAGCGGTTTACTACAGTGCGAATCTGGCACCCACCCAGCATCCAACCAGAGAGGACCCTGAACACCCAGGGAGTGGTCCGTGCTGGCCCCCACGAGGCGCAGGACGGCTGTGGCCCAGGGCTCTAGGCAACTGCACGGGCACACCAGGGTTTGTTCACCTGCTGAGTTCTGGAAGCCTGCATCCAAACTGGAAGGAGTGAAACGTGGGGGCAGGAAGGAGGGGGCAGGGATGGCAAAGTAATTTCATTTGCCACTTTATGAGCATATTCAAATTTTCTTGACTAGATACAAAGAGAGACACATAGTAACTATGGCCTCCTCCCCGGCCCACCTCCTCCAAGCCCTGTGACTCCTGGCCTTTCCCAGACCCGCATCACCTCACCCAGGCTCAGCCACCAAGCCCAGCAGGTGCCTTGAACACCTCCTCCTACTGGAGTTAGTCCCCGCCCTGGCCCCCTGCCGTGTTCCACCAGCTGCGGGCAGCACGGTCACCTCCCATGAGGGCAGGACCTGGGACTGGACCTATGGGAGGGTTCGAGTGGGACCAGCGGGAGCCAGGTGCACAGGGATGTGGGCACCTGTGCACGGGGCAGCACCTCCCCGTGGCGAGAAGCCCCTGCGGCACCCTCGGTCCCTAGCTGAGCAGGAAAGGGTTAACCTGGCCACCCCCCCCCAGTGGGGGGTCAGGGGGTCCTTTTGCCCCGGGCACTCAGGCAGCCTTTGTGAAAGGAGAGGATGAGGCAAACAAAGCCCAGGGCTCAGCACGGCAGCCCCAGGAGAAAGCCAGGACGGCCAGGCGCAGGTGGAGGCTCGCTGGGCGCCCACAGCGCACCAACGGGAGCCCCTGAGGCTCGCCCCCTCAGAGGAAGTCCTACCGGTCTCCCCCAGGAGCCCCTATGCCTGTCCCCTCCGCCTGCAGCCCTCCACGGGCCCCGGCTCCTGGTGGTGACTGTCTGTTGCAGGCAAGGCCAAGGGAGGCTGGCCTCGTCCAAGGGACGTCTCCTGGGGCCCACACATGCCTACCTGCCTGTCCCCCACCGCCACCCCCACCAGGGGGTGAAACCCGGACCCTCCCCTTCCTCAGCCACCAAGTACTCAGGGGGCCTCTGCTCTCAACCACCTAGTCCTGGCCCCCCCAAAGCCAGCCTGGACCTCCAGCTCCCAGGACGAGTCACTCCCTCCACCCTGAGAAGGCCACTCTCTTGAGCACCCACGGCCCCCACCCCACAGCCACACATACCCAATGCAGCTGCACTGGGGGGTGGGTGCGGGGGGGGTCCCCCAAAGGACAGAACTCTGGAATCAGAGGTTCAAACCCCAGCTTTACTACTTTCTACCTGGGTTACGTGGACCACTGACAAAGCCCGCTGTGCCTCAGTTCCCCCATGTGTGTGGAGAAGGGAGGTGTGCTCATGGTGTCACCCTGTCTCTGCTTTTGCTGGTCCCCTGGGAAACTGCCACCCACCCTGACCTGGTCCTGAAAGACTGTCCCTCACCCTCCGCGGTCTGTGGCCTTTGCTGGCGGGCCCTCCGGGAGCCAGGTCTAACCCCAGGGTCTGCCGGCTGGGACCCGGGGTGTCTGAGCCCAGCCAACCAGGAAGGGGGGGGTGACACATACCCGGGGGAGCCCCCTGCGCCTGGTCCTCAGACGTCACACACAGTGGCGTCTTCTCCCCCTGAGGAGGGCCAAGGGACTCTGGGGAGTCGGGGCCCCCCTCCACTGCCCGGGGAGCGGCAGGAGCCCGCACCAGCTGGGTCCCCTGTGGCTCCCTCCGAAGCAGCGCTGCCAGGCCCCTGCACCCCAGCAGGAAAGGCACACGGGAGATGCCGAAAGAGGAAAGGCAGAGTCCACTCCAGACCGGGCCGGGGCGGGGGCCGGGGCGGGGGCCGGGGCCCGTTCCCCTTTCCCAGGCCCTGCCCCACCCGGAGGAGGGCGCCAGCGTGGGGGTCCCTTCCACGTGGCTGTCTCCAGGCAACTTCTTACGTTCAAATCACAACAACGGAAAGCAGGCAGGCCCGGGGAGGAGGGGTCCAGCCTCAGGGCCGCCCCTGCCCCATGGGCTCAGGAAGGGACCCGCAGACAGGTGAAGGGTTAACCAGGTGGGTGGGAACAGGCCCAGGTGGTGGGTACAGCTGCAGCCACCACCACCCCCAAACGGTGTGTGCCTGGGGGTTCCTAGCGCTATAAGGAGGGCAGTAGGGACCCTCCATTGAGGGGTGAAAGAGCCAACCCCTGACAGAGTGGAGGCGGCGCCCCCACCAGGACAGGTCAAGGGGCGCCCTAGGGTGAGTGGCTGCCCCCCCGCGTTTGCTGGCAACGAGTCACCGGCGGCGGGAGCCGCCCCTCCCCCGCCGGGCAGCTGGCGGCCGGGGGACCGGGGACCGGGGTCGGGGCCTCCGCTCGGCGACGAACATGCAAATCCGCAATTAGCCGGGAGCCTTAATCAAATCAGAGACACAACAGCCGCGCCGCCCGTACCTCAAGCCTCGCTGGTCTCCGGACAGACGCGCCGGGGTCCCCGCCGGGCCCCACCGAGCCCGGGGTCAGCGCTCAGCCGGCGCCGCCGGCCTCCCCGGGGAACCACCCCGCCGCCGTCTCGCCGCCGAGCTCGCGGGCCCCGCCAGGGCCTCGCCCGGTCTCCAGCGACAATGACGACGGCGGCCACGTGGGCACGGGCAGCGCGCACCTGGAGTCTGGCACCGCCGGCCGCTACCTGCCCCGGCGCCCTCGGCTCCGCCCCCCGCCCAGGTCCGCCGCCGGCCAATCAGCGGCCCGGGGCGGGGTCTGCGCGACCTGACTCACGCCCGGGAAAGCCGAGCCCACCCCGCACCGCGACCGCGGGGCGGGGCTGGGCGGGTCTCGAAGGACAGACTGACGTCCTCGCCTGCGCCTCCTCGGCCACCGGAGCCTCCCACAGGACAGCTCCCCGGGATAGGGTGTCACCGCCTCCTCCCTGCCAGCCTAGCCCCCCGCCCGCAGCAGTCTGGGCTCTGGGGCCCAGCAGGAGAAGTCACCCCTGGCTGGGGGCAGTGAGGTCCCAGGCCCAAGACCCAAGGCCAAGGGGAGTGTGCCCAGAACACCACAGCCCCTCCGGACCCCACCCCACCCCTGCAGCTTCTGGGGCTGCTCCCCGAGGGCACCCAGCCCCCTCTCAGGCTCCTCTGACCCGAGGCCACCGCCTCCAGGGTGTCTGAATCTAGCCCCGGCCTCGGGTATCTCAAGAGCTCAACTGGCAAAGCCTGAGGGCGAAGGCGTGTGCCCCCCTGCCCCCCCCAAACTGTGACAAACGCAGCCTCTGGTTGTGGGTGTCACCTAGAACAGAATCCCACTCACGGGGCCGCCTACAGTGGCAGGTGGCTTGGAAACACTTGCGAACACAGTTCCAATAAATGACTCCGTTCGAGAATAGCCACCCGGGTGCCAAGGACGTGACAAGCGGTATCCACATGACACGGGTCACAACCTCCACTACTCCAGGAGGCCAATCAGTGTCACGGCAAGACAGTCATCCCAGGAGTTCACCCCCTCCCCACTTCTGTGTATCAAAAATGTGGAAGCAGGAACGCCAAGAATGGGGGCCCCAAGAGCAGGAAGTGTGACCGAATCTGGGCCTTGGGCTGAGCCCCTCTGTGCAGCGGGAGCGGCGGGGGCCGCCTCCCGTGGGGCGGGGGCCGGGCACAGCTGTGGGTGTGTCGTCCAGAGGCTCCCTCTGCAGCCAGAACCCACCTATGTCTGTTCGCTAATTAATGTTTAAATACCTCGTTTGTAAAGCGACTTCCTAATGAGGAAATGGAATGCCCACGCGGGCCCCGACCGCAGCTACGGGACAGAAGGGTCCGATGCCACCGCGCTGCCCACCACGGCCCCCTGCCAGATCGGAACTGGCCACCGCCCGACACCCTCGTGGACAACCGCGCACACTCGGGAACCACCCACAGCGGGGCCCCCCCGCCCGTCCCGTCCATTCAGCCTAAAGCCCCGGAGAACGGGCCGTGAGCCACGGGGGTGCTGCGTGCTGGGGACGCGGGGACGGGCCCCCACCCTCCGGCCGCCAGGAGCCCCTTCGGGGCCTCCAGCAGCTCGAGTGGCGCTGACACTCAGCCGCCTCCGTCCCCATCGGAGGGAGAGATGACGACGGTGGGACTGGCAAGTGTGGACCCTCCCCCGAGATAACCTCAGCTGCGGACAGTCGTGGGCAGACTGGGGGGGACAGGGAGAGGGGTGAGACGTTAGCAGGGGCCGTCTTTGGGTTAGGGTGGGCCGCGGGAGCTGGGGTAGGGGTCAAGGCAGGGCGACGGAGGCACCAGTGTACCCTCCTGCCCCGCTGGGCAGTGCGCACAGCGGCCGGAGGCTCCTGTGTATGTGGCCACGTGCTCTACCCCTACGTCTGAGCTTGGAGAGGCTGGGGGGGCGCAGTCTCGTGGGCATTCGGGGCGCAATGACAGGTATGAGCCTCTGGTGTCCGCTGCCCTGCCCATCTGTACCCGCCCCCACCCACCCACCCACCCCGCCGACAAGCTGCCTGCACCCTTCTGCAGGCGCGCCGTCCACCGCCAGCTGGGTGCTGCTGGCCGGGGCCGCCTGAGGCTCACAGCGACTGCAGATGGCCCAGGACCAGCCCCCACCCAGAGCCCCTTTCCCGGGCCGCGTGGAGGAGGCAGGGGTGGGCGTGGGGGGCTGCCGGGGGAGGGCACAAGCAAGGGAGACGCGAGCGAGGCCTGTAATCTCCTTGTCAGTCTGTCAGTGCCTCGGCGGTCACCCCCGCCCCACCTCCCCCATCATGGCCGAACCCCACAATTAGCTTGGGGCGCTGTGCCAAGCTGGCACGCCAGCCACCACTCACATACTCGTGACCACACATGTGCGGGAGCCCACGTCTGGGATGTCGATGGGAACCCCGCCCCAACACCCAGAGTGTCCCCACCACAGAGAGACCCCGGGAGGTGCCCCAGACCTGAGCACTTGGGCTGTGGGTGGTGCGGGGGGGGGGGGGCTTGGCCGGCCCCAGCACTGGGTCAGCCCAGGATGCACGGAGGGGTGGAGAGGCCTGGCAGAGCTGGGCAGGCCTGGAGCCGGCCTGGAGGGAGGGGCCGTGTGCGGGAACGGTGAGGGCAGGGCCACCTGAGCAGAGGAACAGGCACGGGGACCCGCGCAAGCCGTGCAGACGAGGCCGGGGTCCAGGTGCGGTGCCAGGTGCTCGGGCTGCTGGGCAGGGTCTGGAGGCCAGGCTGGGGGCGGGCAGTGGGCAAGCACGCAAGGCTTCCGGAGGCCAGGGACGCCAGAGTCCCACTGGGACGAGACGCCTGGCCCAGAGCGGGGTCGGGCCGCCCAGGGTCACGGTGGGGGGCAGCACGGTGTCTGGGGTTGCACGGGAAGGAGCCCCCAGCGCCCTGGGGCCAGGCCCCGCCCCTTCACCACTCAGCTGCTCACTCAGCTGAGGGAGGAGCGGCCGGGCCACCCACAGGGGTGGGGCCAGGGCCACCTCCAGGAAGCACTGCGGGGCCTGGGGGACAGGCCCGTGTGGGTCGCCCCCTTCTTCCTGTTTGGCCTCTCATCCCCCATCCTGACATCTGTTCCCGGGCCTGAAGTGCCCCAGGGTGGCCCCCCAAACCAGGCCGGACGCCAAGACGGGCGTGGGGAGGCCAAGCCCCGCCAAGTCCCCTGGCCAGTCCGGGCAGCATCTCTAAGACTGAGGGGGCAGATGGCCCACGCTGGGCCCCTCCCTCCCACAGCCCTCGCCCCTGCCGACCTGCCCAGCTCAGCTGGGAATGGCTGCTCCCGAATTCTGGGCAGGACAGGGGCAGCCCGAGCTGCCACCTCCAGTCGGTCTCCAAACCTACATGCCCGTAGTGGGGCCTCCACACTGCCCAGGTCACCCCATGGCCACGCTGCCGTGCCACGGCCTCTGAATCGTGCACGCCATAGGCCCCTGGCACCCCGAGACGGACCCATGCTCCCCGGCCGCCCAGGCCCCTGCCCAGCACCCCTCCCCCCGGCATTCCAAGACGGGGTGACGACAGCACCAGCCCCAGAGGGCAGCAAGCCAGTCACCCTCTTCCCACTGTCACGCACGCTGCCCACCGTACGTCCTGCGGTGGCCTCCCCGGCCCCCCCGGCCCCTGGAACAGCCTCGGCCTGCACGGGAGCTGGTGGGGCCCCCCAACAAGGCCCCTCTCCAACCCACGGCCCGTGCTCCGCCCGGGTGGCACGCTGGCCCGGGGTCACAGACAGGAGCAGAAGGCCAGCGTGGGAAAGGCCCCTGGGAGCAGATGCTCGGCCGAGCGCTGTGTTGACACAGGTGTCCCCGAGAGGCAGACATCACACTTGCCTTTCTTACTAGCTCTTCCTGAGGAGGGGTGACAGCACCCCAGGGCCCCGACTCCTCACCGGAAGTGACACATCCAGGGCAGGGCTGCTGGCAGTCCTGGGGCCAGAATCCAGGCTGCACCCCAAAACCTCCCTTCCCCTCCCCTCCCCCCAGAGCCCCTGCTCAGGCCGGGGGTCAGTCATGTGGCCCCGGGCTGGGGGACTGCCTGCTCTCAGGAGTCACACGGTCTCAGGGGGTGAAGAGAGGGTGTCCGCACGGAGCCGGGCCCCGTCCGTGGACGCCCCCTGTGGACACCCCCGATCCCAGCCCAGCGCACAGCCAGAGGACGCCAGGCCCTCGAGGGGCGGAAGCCACAGTGGGGGACAGCAGTGGGTGGGCCAGTCTGTGTGCAATGGGGTGCACAGGGGTGACAAGGGTGGGAAACAGAAACCCCAGCTCCAGACCGGCCCTGGGCCCCTCGTGGCGACACGGACATTGCTGTGGGGCCCCACGGGGGACAGGGCAGACCCGCAGGTGTCCCCAGGAGCAGCCTGGCTCCCGTCCCCGGCTACCCGGGCTCCACCCGGGGGCCTGGGTCCAGTCCCTGTCACAGGCTCCTGAGTGCCAGAGCAGAGGGACACAGGCCCAAGATGGGGGGGCCCTGGGGCGGGAGGGCAGAGGCTCCCCCAACTCCGTGCTCCCCAAGGTTGGGGAGGGCTGCAGAGCAGCAGGCCCTGGCCTGGCCCGTGGTGGGGAGTGGGGGGTTGGGGGGGCGGGGCGCCCAGGACAGGGCATGGTTCTCGCCCAGCGGGGGCCGAGGTAGGTGCCAGTCAGGATGTGAAACCACCAAGGGGAAGAACGTGAGGGGACCACATTCATCGGGGCCTGGGGAGAAAGGGGAAGCACAAGCGCTGCACCCCCACGCCCCCCACCCACCAGTCAGCTGCAGGCCACTGCTCCCACCCTCCCCAGCCTGTCATTTGAGACCAAAGACAATTAGCACCAGGCCCCACCCCCGAACCCAAATAGCCCTTAGCCTCTGGGGGACACTCTGCCCAGCCCCTGCCCCCAGCTGGGGACAGGAGCTGGCGGAGACCCTGCCCCCACCTCGGAGGGAGCGGAGCGCCCCTCTCAACGGGCCAGGTGCACAGCTCACCTCCTTCCCCGCCCTGGCGCTCCACAGGGAAACGAGCTTATTCCCCACCCACCAGGCCCCGGCGGGCGGCAGGTGGCCTGTGGCTGCAGCAAGGAGGACCCGGGCGTGACACGGGGAAGGACTTCCTGCTCGTGTGTGGGAGAGGGCCTGGCACTTCAGCGCGGCCCTGCCCAGGCCAGAGATGGGGCTGCGTGGGAGGACGCTGGCACCCCAGCCTCTCCCCACCAGGGTTCCCCTGTCACACCCAACGTCCCAAGGGGGTCGTCGGCTCTGGCTGGACCCAGGATACAGCACGAGGCAGGCAGAAGGCCATGACACCCCCCGAAGGGCCGAGGTCCTTGGGTGGCACAAGCGCCTGCAGCCTGGCCCTCCCGGGGGCGAGGAGCCAGGCCATATGGACCCTCTGCGGGCTGCCAGCCCACCCCGCTGCCTTCCAACCCAATCTCTTCTGCTCTGCTTGCTTGGGCTAGGGCCAGGCCCTGGGCCTCCCATACTCCTTCCCTGATGCCAGCTCACCATCTTCAGTGGGGTCCCCGCAGGGGGCACGGCTGCAGGCACACACAGCATGGACCCAGGCGGCCCACCTGGCAGAGGCAACGCCCCACAGGGCTGCTCCCACCCATGGCCTCAGCCCGCCCACCTGTGGGACCGGCTGACAGGCAGCACAGGGGTGAGAGCTGGAGTGGCCAGGGGGCAGGCGGGTGGCCTGAGTGAGCTTCAGCCCCAGCCTGGTAGGAGTCCCCAGGGCCCCACCCCAGGCAGCCTCAGTCACACCCCTACCTACCTGTTCCCCGTCACCTCTGAAGTATGGAGTGTGAGTGACCCAACCCAAGGTGTGTCCCGGAGCCTGGCTCTGGAGGGCGGCCTCGAGGCCCTGGAGCGAGAGGGCTTCTGGGGGTGAATGGGGTCCTCCAGCCAGGCCCCCAGGACAGGGCCAGGGCTCTTCCTGCCCAGAGCCCCCCCCACACACACACACACACTCGCTCAGCAGGCCCCACTGGGGCTGGCCTGAGGCCCTCTCCACAGGAGGGTGACGGGTGACGGGTGACGCATCCCCTCCCACCCCGCCCCCACCCGGTCTCAGCGGCGGGGGAGGTGGTGGCGGCGCTGCCCGGACTTGCCAGGCCCGCCCTCCTGGGCCCCGGAAGTGGATCCCTCTCCCCGGCCGCAGCCTCCCCTTTTGGGCGGCTGGACATGGCTGGATAATCCAAAATAATTCCTCCCTGGCAGGCGGCCGGCGGGGGAGGGGGGCTCGCATTCCAAACCTTGTTTCTGTCAGGAACTTCTCTCCCCTCCAGGGGCGAAGAGGCCCTGGCCAGGACTGGGGGGGGGGCCCCTCAGACGGAGGTGGCCCCGGGAGGTGGGGTGGCAGGGGGTGGGAGGCCTGCTCGTGCTATCTTCCGGGGATTCCTAAAAGCTGTCACGCCACGAAAAAGTACCCCGCAGGCCCAGGTGGGGTGCCGACCCTACCCTCCTGGGGACCCTCCCCCCGTCGGGGCAGAAGAGGGGCACTCTCGGGCTCTCCTGGGGTCACCCCTCGCCCCCCGCCCGCCAGCTCTGGGTGGCCATGCTCTCCCATGACACAGGGCGAGGGGCCTAAGTCAGACATGAAGGGGGCTCCCCGGAACAGGCACGGCCCAGAGAGCCCCCTCACGCCCCAGCTTTGGGGCCCAGGCTGCCTCACCCCAGCCCTGACCCCCAGCCCAGGTCACGGTGGGGGCAGACACCCCTTCCTTCTTTTGCTGGGTTGCTGGGAAGAGGAGCCCAAGGACATGGCAGGAAGCTCCGGGGCTCTTGAGCTCACTGACCCCCCAAATCTGCCAACCTGCCCAAACAGAGGGGCAGGAAGGCTTCCTGCAGGAGGAGCCACACAGGGGTGCAGGGTGAGGGGCAGGGCCCAAGCACTAAGTACGCCCCCCACCCCAGACCCCCAACTGGCTCTGAGACTCGTGTCCAGCGGGTCCACCCGACGCCACACCAAGAAACCCCAGCGGGTCTGTCCACACGGGCCTGGGAAGGAGCAGGCCTGGGGCCACCCGGGCTTGCCCCGGGCCTGGTGCTGGGCGCTCCTAGTCCCGACCCGGAGCCCTGCACCCACCAGCAAACAGCCCCGCGGCGCAGTCCAGGCCCCGCTCACAAGGAGTCCCAAGGGGGTGGGGGCTGCCGAGGCCTGCCCGCAGGTCCACCCCTGGGGAGAGCCGGGCGGGGTGGGTGGGGTGCGTGGGTGCCGGGAGCTCTTGCTACCTCCACCCCGGGACCGGATCTCGGAGGCCGGAGAGACGGGGGTGGGGGGTGCGGTGGAGGGAGTGGGGGGTGCATGGGCCGGGAGGGAGGGTCGGGAAGCAGGGGGTTTCGAGAGGCTCTCGAGGGGCGCGGGGGCCGGGAGAGGGCGCAGCGCCCCGCTGGGAACCCTCGGCTGCGCCAGGCCCGCTGCCCGCGACGCGGCAGCCCTCGCCCGCCACCTGAGCGAGCGCGGGGCGCAGCGGCCCGGCCCGATGGCCACACGGACCCCGGCGGAGGCCCGAGTCGCCCTCCGAGGAGCGGCAGCTGCCCCGGGGCCCCGCACCCCGTGCGCCGCAGGCCGGGGTGCAGCGGCGCTAGGGGCGGAGCCCCCCCCCCGACCAGAGCGGCCGCCCTGCAAGCCCCGTACCCCGATTTCGGTACCTGCACGTCCGCCGCCAAGGCTCGATGGCGCCCGGGCCGCGATCGGCGCTGCGCTGCGGCCCGCGCGGCTGCCATGGAGACGGGCCTTTGTGTGGCCGAGGAGGGGCCGGAGCGCGCGGGAGCAGCGGCCCCGCCCCCGACGGGGAGGGCGGGGAGAGAGGGAGGGGCGGCGAGGGAGGGGCGGCGAGGGTGGGAACGCGGGGGGCGGGCCGGGCCGGGCGCTCCCCGCGCGCCCCGCGCGTCCCCCACCGCGGTGGGCGCGCCGCGGCGCTGGGTGGGCTCGGCCCGGTTCGGGCGCAGGTACGCGCCACGCAGCTCGTGCCCCTGGACCAGGGCACCGCCCCCCGGGAGCGCCCCGGGCTCAGGCGAGCCCAGGCCTCGGCACCACGGAGGCGCCCTCGCGGTTCTCCCCGAGGCGGGCGGGCCCCAGCAACCCCCAGCACCCTCAGCCTCAGACTGGGCGCAGGCCGGCTACACCCCTGCCTTTTACGGGGGTCGGGACGGCTGGGCCTTGATGTGTTCCCAGGAGCCTCGGCACCCCAACCTCCTATGGGAAGGCGCCTGCGGGTCCCCTAACAACTCCTTCACGGTCCCCAGAGGCCCTTCTGCCGCCACCCCCGTGTGCTTCCGGGGACCCGCACCGGGGACACGCCGGCGGGTCTTCGGTGCCTGGAGGCAGGCGGTGACGCGGAGCCTTTCTCTCGGATCCGCTCTGGACCTGAACTTGCCCCGCGTCTGGCCACTCCAGCCCCATCTGCCCTGGGGTCTCCTGGACTTGAGGCGGGGGACGCTGCTGCCCTCGATGACCCCTCGGGGGCAGCCTGGGGTTCCAGGGCAGCGGGGTGATGAGTAGGAATTGGAGACCCAGGGAAGACGTTGGCACTATTCCCAAAACCCCAGCCAACACTCCCACACTGGGACGCCCCCTTCCCTCTTTGGGGACCCACCCTCCACCCAGACTCGTCCCCTCCTTGCTGACAATCTGCTTCCTTCTCTGTCCCCTCATCTGACCCCCAACGCCGGGCCCTGTCCCCAATGCTTGAGAATGCCCTCCACGCGAAGCCGGGATAGGGTGTCACTCCTTCCCGCATCCCGGCCCCCCAACTCCGACCAGCCAGGCCAGGCCGTCACCCCTTCAGCCCTGAACGGTACCCGCACCATGGCCCACTCAGCCCCCACTGCAGGGGACCCAAAACTTACCAGTGTCTGGCAGGGATGCCCGCTTTTTATCGAAAAAGGAAGTTAAAAACAAGAATTCTGTCACAGGTCATTTTAATACCAAAAAATGTGGGAAGGCCACGCTCTCAGACTGGACAGGGATCTTTAAATAGAGCGCACGCAGGAAGTTTGGAGCTGAACTGTCCTTCCTGTCGCTGCCGCGGGCAACTGCACCCTCCAGCCCAGCCCA
>PVKZ01006757.1:0-30606 GCA_004027375.1 Macroglossus sobrinus | reverse complement strand
AGAGAAAAGATAAATGTTTGTTAAGTGCATGCCCTTAATAAGCACTCAATGCATGATAACTAATATAAATATGAGGTATCAGGGAAGTCTCTTTGCCTCCAAGAATTTATCCTCAGCATCTAGATTTTATGCCTTATATGCTGGTAATCAGTTACTCTCAGAGACACCAAATCTAGTTATTTAACATCAGGAAAGGCCTATTGAATTGATTCAGTCCAACAGTTTTCATTTTTAACCTCTGAACCAATTTAGGGCTAAGAGCTAAAATCCATTTATACACTTCCGTGGGGTTCAAATGTTCTGCCTTGCAGCACTGTTTTAAGGATTAGTGAGAGAACACAGGGAAACCCCAAGTACAGTGACTGTCATAACTAGTCATTTAGCAAATCATTGCTATTATCATTAATGCAATAGTAGTATAAAAAGTCAGCTGACTTTCAGTTGCGTTCAGTGCTCTTTTCCTGCCTCTTCAAATGCAGAGTCTGTGATGACATACTACTGAAAGGGTCACAAAGATGTAGTAATGGGTTAAGGTTAAGAGCCTACAAGCTAATTGCCATGTCTCGCTTCTGGACACCTGCTTGCTTAAAAAGTTATTGTTTGACTATTAACCCTGGGAACCTAACATTTTAACAGTACGCTTTCTGCTTCTGTACCCCCCGCTTGCACAACCCACCTTTAGGTTGACAGGTAGTGAACAGAAGAAATATTAGACCTTTGTGATTTATACAGAATGAAGAATGAGATTTTGGGCTTAAACCCTTGTACCTTTATGTTTCAGGGCTACTCCTTTGGAAGGACAGCTGCCGGCTAATAAACTGCCTCTAATATCAGAGCACTCAGGTTGAGTCTGGTTATTCCTGTCACAACAAGTCCTTATAAAAATAATGTTGTAACAGCGAGGAAGAATAACAATTTACTTTTGATACTCTTTGAATGCCTTAAATAAAACCAAGTTAATCATATTGACCAGGAAATAGTATATCATCTTCTGGCATATGTTGTTACAGAGTCAGACCTTCATTTGGACTCAGATTTGCCTACTATGAGAGTAGGCCAATGTTATAACCCCTCTAGCTCTTTGTTTCCTCGACTGTAAAATGGAGACGATAAAAAATACTTCCTTCTTTGGGTTATTGTGAAGAATTCATTATACATGAAAGTATTTCAAAGGCTCTGATAAATAGCAAGCTTCTAATAAAGGTTATTTTATTATTATAGACATTTCATTATTATGTATAGGTAAGGTTACCATAATTTGTCATCTATACCTGGGACACATCTGAGAGTGAATGGTAATGCCATTAATTGCACCGGAACAACAGGCATAGCCAGGATGCATGGTCACCTTATGGACAATATATTTTCTAGCTGAAAGCAAATTCTTAAGGGAGTGTTATATACTGTGCAGGACAATTTACATGGAACTCTTTGGAAAGATGTTATATATGGGTCAGTTTCAAGATGAGCAGAAAAGTATGGTGCTGCCTTCTTCCAGACTCCTCTGAGACAAACTAGAAGGAGGCATGGTGTTTCTGTAATATTTATAAGAGCCGAAGTCTTTCCTAAGTTCTCTCTGAAGATAATGTCCTAGGAAATGATTTTTTAAAAAATTTTATTTAAAAAATTTTACCTTAAAAAATCATTTAAAAATTTTAAGTATTTTAAAGAGAAACTTTCTGAAGTATACAATTTCCTGTCTCATTAAACAAACATATACATTGTAATTTTTATGCTCTAAATAAGTCCTTTTTAAATTAAAGTGTCTATAAAGAAGAAACAGAAACTTCTGAATCACCTATATCACTGAGCACTCATGCAGCCCACCCTATATTTATTTCTTCTTTTGTTTTAGAACAAATTAGAATTTTAGGAGAGAACAAATAATCATAGTCCTAGTCTGTTCGGTTCTGCTCCATTTCACTCCGTTTGATTCTGCAAACATTTATTGGAAGCCCACTATATATCAGCCCTCTCTCCAATAAAACTGAACTTTCACTGTAGTACACAAAGGTGGTATTAGGAAGGACAAGTACAATAACTCTTTAGACAAAAGCTCCATAAAAATCCACTCAGGTATGGTGGATGACATTTACTCTCCTCAGGAACTGTTGTCCCCTGCTCCCCTTCTTGTCAGAATAGTGTGAATATTTATCACATTTTACTCTGTAATACAGAAATTCACAACCTTAAATTCAGGTGATATAAGACATGAAAATCATATGCATTTGAGAATCAACACATTACTGCTATGCCATTGCAATGTATAATAAAACTAAAGGTTTCTCACTTGTTTGACATTAATGTCCCACTTAGTTGCTATCAGATACAAAGAGCTGCTTCGTCCATTTAAGCATTTCTTTTGGGGCCCATAATGAAGTCTTCTGTACCTGAAATCACGAATGGTTTCTATTCTATAAGGGGACTTAACCTTCATTGTTACAAAGTTTGACCCTCCAGTCAGTGTCCGATTTATTCAGCTCTTGGTTTTTCTATCACACATCTTCACCTATAGTCCCAGATGAGCAGAATTACTTTAAAACATTATGCAATTACACACATAGGTCTAGATACAGCATTCCCATATGGGATATCAATTTGACTTATGGCAACTTTAACAACAGTAGCAGCTGTCAGACATACTCAAAACAAAATAAATTATGCATCCAACTTCTTGTACTTAAGTGCTTTTTATTTTCTGTGTTTTAGAAAAACAGTTTAACTTTAAACAGCATTCTAGCTATAATCATTCTCTCCTGAAGAAGTTTTTTATGAGATTGAATGAAGATAATGACAACCATTAGTCAGTCATTGCATTAGCATAAGGCATAAGGCACACTACAATATTTATAAGCAGCTAAGCCATGACAGTAAAAATATGACTTCCTATAACTTGGGCAGCCTTCTGACTACAGCTGACTGCTATTTTGTAAAGTGGAACTCGTCTAAGTCTGGTATATTTAATGGCCATGTTCATCATAAGACCTAATTGTTTTCCACCACAGGGTACAAAGCTTTATGTCCCCTATCAACCAAAAACAAACAGTAATACTGCTTAATGGCTGTTCAATTAATGTTTATGTGCTACTTTTACACACTGAACTATTTGATGAATAAACTCTGGGAAGCTATTAGAGAACTAAGTTTAATAGAACCTCTACTATTATTTAAAATTCCCAGGTCCTTAACAGTAGCTGAAACTATCCCAGCTAAGGAATAGAGAACATACATTGGTATTCAAATATCTTCTACTCTTCTAGGTAAGAATGACAGAAAAATCAAACATTGGAAGGAAATGATCTATGTAGCTTGAGCCTTGTTGTGTTGAAATTGAAGATCAAAACAGGTTTAGAATAGAAATGACTCAGTCAGTTGAAGTCAAAAGGTGAGACTTGGTTTATTATACTACAAAGGGTCAGCTTTTCTTATTTATTTCAATTGCTTTCTTAACTTGTAACTTCATATCTATTGATATTTCTGTTTTCCTTATGTAAGACATAGAAAGCACTAGCCAATTGAATATAGTAATTCAACAATGTCCTTTGGTAGAAGTTTTGTAAAATTACTGAAAATAAATGTTTACTGAAAGGTTGTCATTTCTTAAATTATGGGAAAAATGCTTTCTGTTTTTTTTGTAATTATTTGGATATAGTGGTATTATCTTTATTTATTTTCATTCTACTGTATGAGCCCTGATGTCCCCAACACTGAAGCAAATTAGTTGGTACCGTTAGACAAAGGAAAAAGAAAGAAAGATAAAAAAGAAGAAAATTGAGGAAATGTAATTGAGGATCCTTTCACACCATACACATTATTTGCAAATGCTGATGTATGTATTTTAATGGAGCTGCTGCTGGGGTCTTCTTCCTGTTCTATGGTTTAAGATGCAACATAAGGTTCATAAACAGGGACAAATGAGGTAGCCAGTTTAGAAACGTCAAACATATTTGACAACTTCCCACTAAGAACACAGCTGAGAAATAAACTCATTACCTGGTTAGTTGAAGTTTAAAGCTAAGTGTTTCTGGTTATAAGGCAATGAACTTCTCATGTTTTTAGTCTATTTTGTGTTAAACACTGTTTCACTGAAATGCATATAATTGGATTGATTTGAATTTGATTAGTTTAGTACTTCAATTTTATTATTTGTAATAAATAAAGGTGGCTATATGGTTTTAGCCCATTAAGAAACATTTTAACAGAGTAATTGACTTTTATAATTTTTAAATGTATCATTACTTAATATTAAAACCAAATTCATTGCTACTTAACTGGATATACTTTTTCTAATTCTACATATTGTTAGATACTAATTAATATTCTAATTAATGTCTAGTCTATATTTGAAGCTACTGAGCAAATAACATGTGGCATAAAAATTCAAATATGTTGGGTGGGTATTTGGTAGATAAGCTGATTAGAAATGAAATAATAAATCTTTAATTTTATGTCCAATTAAAAATCCATATAGTATGTTCCCTAGTTATTTTATAGCTGATTTTCATATGTCAAAAATTAGAGTAGAGGAAAATCTTTTAGGAAATAAAATATTAAGAATAAGCCATGCGTGTTATTATGTTAATATGAGACATAAATCTTTGGTATTAAAAGCACTCAGAATTATTGTTTTATGGAATGCATTTTTTAATATTAACTTCATTATAAAAGTATATTTCTAAATGTTAGATAAACTGAATCAATTGTAAGTAACGCTTACATTCTCCACAAATGCAAAGTGGAAAAGAGAGTTGACAGTTTGTTGGCTAATCTTGGCAAATGTCCTATTTTGGACTGATTAGCAGTTTAATAAATAATACTTATTTCTAACCTCACTGTTTTAAAGTAGGAAAAGGACAAACTTTCCAAAATGCCTAATCAATAAAATTAGAGGCTGGGTAAGTACATGGAATATAGAAAATTTACACAAATTTCATTAAACTATAAAGTAAGAATCTTATTCATTCACATAAGTTCTGGCAAGATCTGAATATCTTTTCAAGGGATAAGTATACCCAATATTAAAGATATTTGTGAAATAGATATTCTATACAATATAAAATCTCATTTTTATTTTTCTCATCATAAAGTTCATTCATAGCTTATTTTGTGCTCCAATAATTTTATTTTGAAGTTTAATTTCATCGTAATATATAGTCATTGACAAATTAACAGATTGTGCCTTGCCCTGAAATTTCTGGTCTCCAATTCCATTTTGTCTATTTATACATTGAAGGAGATTAAAAATAAATGAAACTACTATTTTTAGGAACAGCCTGATAAGTTAACTATTTTGATTTGTCTATGATTCTATTAAGAATTAAATCTTAGCTATAAAACGAATGATTTGAGAACTAAGGTATGTGTCTTTTCTACAACTTGATAAGTCTATAAAATTGAGTGCAGCTGCAGTACATTAATCAGGGTTACTTTGAGAAATAAGGTATGCAGTAATAGTGAATAAATAATATAAAGCAGTTATAAATTATTTTAACATGCTAAAAACAAATCCATCCTCAGGAGAGAAGGAAATACTCCCTAATTAGATATTTATCAAGAGTCGTTTTCAAATAATTTATCTTTATAAACAAATACATGCTCTAGAAACACTCTGTAGCCTATCGAAATCTGACCGTTTTATTGGTGTGGACATCACAGACATAATTAAAGTTCTCTCTCATTTTCACTGCATTTCTAGACACTTCCTTCCCCTGCATTGCGTGAGGAAGGCAGCAAGAATGATCTCATCACTAAATATATGTACTTGTTTTACTATTTGAACCTTAAGTGCTGTATCTTATTTATATAATGAACCCTAATATTTTAATTAGTCATCTATGCTTAATAAGAAAGTGCATTTCTTGATCTCAGTATTAACCAGAAGTCTGTGAGGTTCTGAGCACATCAAAACCTGAAGTGGACTGCACAGTTCAGCCATCTGACCACAAAGAGAGAATTCAGGAACTCGTGTCAAATTCAGAAATGAGGTTTGATCTGGCAACTTAGTAAACCTAAGACTCTCATACACACTGCTTTTATACCACAAAAAGAGCTATATGTTTTCTATACAGCAAATTAATTGTAAAAATTAAAATCTATATTGATTTGCTGTTTTCCTTCAACAGCAGCTTCATGACAAATAGATATTTCTGAGTCCTTGTAATATACTTTAATAATCAAGGTGAGCAAAGATAAATTGGACCAGATAACAAAATCTTTCCAGATGTCTATACTCATGGAAGAAACCTAAGTCTGCATTGCTAAATGAAATCGTTTCATAAATTAAATCAAGATCAATCGCTGTTCTGTTTAATTTAGACTCAAAACTTCTGAGACTTTTTCCTCAAAATGGTGCTTAGCTTAAAATTAAAAATTACAGTGCTTTTTTTTGGCCTTTGCGAACTGATCCAAAATTAGATTTTGAAATTCACAGGGCACTGAAAATCTCCATTACCTAATAGTCTTAAAGTTGTGTTTTTGTTTTTGTTTTTAAAATGGAAGGACTAATGTACAGAAAAGTGATGGCCAAAGCTATGCTAATTTTTATCTAGTGGTAAAATGATTACCCACGTTGTTTTTGAAGTTCTGATAATCATAGAGCTAAAGAAATGGAGTCTCAATTTTGATGTATTATAAATCAAAATTAGAATGTTTCCATTAATTTCTTACTTAGTGTTTTATACTTTTAGTTAATTAATTTCATTCTCTTTCAGCTAAATCAGAAAAATTATCACTTAATTTAGATATTACAAATTCAGTGTACATTTTTGTAATGATTAGGCTCTTGATTTTGAGTAATTGCTTACACCAATATGCTGGGTTTAAGTATTCAATATTATGACATGTCTTTAGGAGGTATCTAAACGTCAATTACTAAGGTTAGGAGTAAACATTTATATGACGGTAAAAGTAAATCTCAAAACTTTTGGTTAACAGTGTTTTTGATTAAAAGATATTTAATAATTACTGCATATGAACAGTGTTCTGTCTCATAAAAACTTGATCTCTTTTCTACCACTGGATGCTATCATTTATAAAAACAAGATGGTTAGTTTACTACAAAACGTCATTAAAATCAGAGGAGAAAGTAGAGTGTAGCGCTTAAGGATAAGGTCTCTGATTGTGACTGCCTGGGTTTAGAGGCCACCCCACTGCCCAGTGATGTGAGTTTGGGTAGGTTGCTTCTTCTCTCTCAGGCTCAGTTTGCCCATTTAGAAAATGAGGATACCCTAGAACTTATATCTTAGGGTTGTTGAGAAAATATATTCAGTCATTCCTAAAAATATTTAATCTAGTGCTTGACGTGTATTATGCATTGCATTACTGTGAATGCTTCTTTCATCACATTATTGAAACAACTATATCGAATTATTGCTAATCTTACTTTCATTTAAGCTCTGACTATTTCAATGTAAACAATATATGTGTAACATTATTATTATAAGATTATTACATATAAACATATCTTATAATACCTGTTATGAAGATATCCAATATATAATTGCTAAAGAAAATATAATAATGAGCATTTTTATAACTGTGTTTCAAAGTCTACATTAGCTGAATATTTTAGTAAAGAATAATTTTAAAATGTCTAAGCTGCGAATCAACTTAGATAATGAGTATTTTTATGGATCAAACTAGTTTTTTTTTTTAAACACATTTGATACATACCATGGAGATATCTTAAAGTAAAAATTTTCAATCAAGGAAAAATAATTTTGGGGAGAATATTAACTAAATTTGTGGAGGATATACATACACTTATATGATTTTACTTTACTTTTCAAAACCTCACAATTCTATGAATACGTGCTATTATTATCTCCATTTTACCTGTAAGAAAAATGAAGCTTGAAAAGTTAAAGTAACTTCACTTATACTTTAGAGCAAGCAGTGTGAGTTAAAATTTCATAGTGTATTAACACAAGTTTACTCTTCCACACACAAATCAACATTATTAAAATGACTATTTACAAAGAAAGAAAATTCACCTCACTTCTGAAAATTAAAATTGCATATATGTATATAGCGGAATCCCATTTCAAATAAATAAATAACAGGCAGCTGTGGAATAGAGGGAGAACAGAAAAAGGAGAGAAAGAAAATCGGAAGGAATATAAACCAATCTGTTAAGAGTTATCTTTGAGGAGTAAGATTATACACTTTCTATTTTTAGAATACATATTTACATTATACAGTCTAATTATTTAAACCCTGAGTATGAATTACTTTTGTAATTAAAAAAAAAAAGCGCATATTTAAAAAAAATAAAAACAAATCTCAAAAAAACCCAATACCAGTTCACAGGCAATTCTGTCAGATTCTAAGGTAAACATTACTGGTACCTAAATGATATACTGACTGGAAATAAAAAAAAAAAAGTTTTTAAGAAAAGTTGAACCAATTTGTACTTTGTTTGAAGTTATCAAATATAGAGATTCCAGATAAGTTTCTCTGGTGAAATGTGGTATTATTTATTTTAAAAATCACTGCCTTATAAAAAAGCATAAAGCTGCATACTTATTATTAGTTCTAAATTATTATCTATTGATTAGTAAATAAATTTATATTCTTAAATGCACAACAGGAAAGTTGAAAGAAACAGTTTGAAATTCAACATTAATTCCATTATAAAGATGATCTTTATGCAACTTGTAAATATAATCTTCCCTGTTTAAAGACATTTAAAACTGTTTTCATTCCAGTCACAGACATTATACACTGATCTTGGTAAGTTCTACATGCAAGTTTATTTATTTTTAATTTTTGGGTTTTATATTTTGAAACAGAGAACTTAAATTGCAGGTATTTTCTGACCTATTGGATCCCCTTATACTTTATAACTAAGAAATCAAGAATTGCAACCAGAGCCTATAAGTAAATGTTAACAGTTGTTATTTCTGTTTTAATTAAATGTGATTTTTTTCTTTTCATACTTTTTTGTTTACAAAAGACACATATTAATTTCATAATTAACCCAGTAAACATCTCTTAATGTAAGGGCTCCACTGAATAGATTTGACAGCATTCCTTCTTCTACAGTCAATTGTCTTTCCTTTTGTCTTCTCACATTCCCGTGTGCAGCTGGAAAAATTACAGCAGACATTGGGAAGGGAAGGACTAGATGTATCAGAGAAACTGAAAAATGTCCTGATGTCAAAAAAGGCAGGCATGAGATTAGAATAAAGGGACAGGGGAAGACCTGTGTTAGGGCAAATAAAGAATGAGACAGGGGAGGGAACATTTTCTACTGACAGAAGTCATCCTTAGAGGCATAAAGGTGGTGGGAAACCTTTGTCGAGCGGTGACATTTGCTTCCAGAGAGGTTCTAAGAAGAGAATCCAAGTTCTCCAAATATCTTTTGGAAATAGATCATTTACTACATTCCACTGTGCAATATAAATGATGGTGGAACAATAGCTTGAACAAAAATCATGTTTAGTAACTTGTTACCAATTCTGTAATTTTTTTGATGGTAAAGGTAGATAATAAGCTGGCAGTTGTTAAAGCTTCTAGCAGTATATGAATCAGACAACTTCCTCTCCTGTTTTCTCAATTCCTCTCACAAGGAAGTGTAAGAGACCAAGATATAAGACAGCATATCACGTGGAGTGACCTTTTTCCCTCAGTGTAAATAATCTTTCAAGTATGAATTAATAAATTCTATGTAAAGACACGAGAAAATTAAACTTTATGATGGTATGAAGACTGGTGCCTACCAGTCAACAAGAACAACTAACTCAAATATTTTAATAGGACATAAGGATGTCCAGACAAATGCTACACGATATATTGGCAACAGGAAATGCTTTGTTTTTAAATATTTAACATTGAGCGATACTTTCACTTCGTGTTCTCAAAACATGACTATATGGCTTATACGAAGATATTTCTGATTTGAAATTGAGTCTCATACTTTAAAGCAGAATTCTGATTTATATAGCAAACAATAAAAGCCTAAAATTGCTCTCATGCTTGTTTAATCATGTGTTTTTTAATGTCTAAATAGAATTTAAATTATAAATGAATTAATCTGTTCTACAAAATGATAGTCTTGCTTTATGACAAATGTAGAATTCTTTCTTCTATATTTTTCTATGACAAAATCAGAACTTCTGAAAGAATGATGTTTGAGGAAAGATCAAAGTAAAGATGCATTTCAAGTTAAACTTTTTTATCATAATTTTTTATCACAATTTTTTAAAGTCACTATTCATCATATTGTTATAGAACAGAAATTATGATAAGGCTATTTGAGATTTTAGATTCCCTTTTCAATCAAATTCATTGAAAGTAGGGAATCATCATAGCATTCTGGAAAATGTGTGGGTTATCAAACTGTTTTAAATATCGGTTTTGCTATATATTAACTGTGAAATTAGTTAAACCACTGAATTTCTCTTTCCTTTTCTCCTTTAAACTTTGCTTTAAAAGGAGGTTAACTGTACTTCCTTTGAAAGCTTGTTATAA
The DNA here is from genome assembly GCA_004027375.1 of Macroglossus sobrinus. Classification (NCBI taxonomy): domain Eukaryota; kingdom Metazoa; phylum Chordata; class Mammalia; order Chiroptera; family Pteropodidae; genus Macroglossus; species Macroglossus sobrinus. The sequence continues at coordinate 20,136 of PVKZ01006757.1, read as the reverse complement.
GGATTACAGACGTTTCATCTAAGTTTTTACGTGAAAATTCTAGAACCTTGTCAGGCAAGTATGTTCGGAAAAGAAGCACCACTATTATTACTGTTGTTATTATCAATACCCTTCCCTCATACAAAATATAAATCATGTCATCTATTTTGTAAGTTACCATACGATTGGATATTTTCAATCATTTACTACATAATCTTTTGCAGTAAGTATTAAACCTTCCCATGGAACCAGTGAGAGTGTCAGACAGGGATTTTTCAGTAACAGGCAGCCCCTCAATACTGAAACTGCTACTTGATATTCAGACAACTCAGACTACGGATCACTATTCTCTATTCCCTTTAACACACACACACACACACACACCCTCACGGATGCCTACACATACACTATATTACATTAACCCAGAGACATAGAAATAGATAAAGAATGCTATATAATTAAAAGGTTACATTTTTAAGGTGCATTTGTGGTTTTTAAAATACCAATCTATCTTTAATTAAAGAATGAAAGGAACAACAGTAATAGTTTAATAACACATTTAAAAAAGAATTTCAATTAAAAGAATTAATGAGAACTTTTAATACGTTATTCTGTTCCAAATAGTTTTAAAAACTGTTAATAATTCAATTGTTACTAAGCTAAGTAGCCTTAGTTCCATTAATATATTGAAAGAGATAATTACCAAAATATTGCAAATAAGACCTAAAAGCACTATTTGGTCTCTTAACTGCATCAAATTGATTCTAATTTAATCACAGTTGAATGTAGTAAAACTTTTTGCTGGACAAAAATAAGCAGACAAAAAGACTTTATTACTTATTAATGTTTTATTACTATTAATATACTTTGTTTAGTGCCTAACATCTTTGGTGTTTGGCTGAGTTCCTTTTGGTCAGAGGATCATTAGTGTGCCAATAGTTGCAGCATTTTCTGATAGAATGTATGGAGCACGCACATAGATAACTTCAACTACACTTAGATGGAACCCACTATAATTTAAAAAGCTTAATTTGCCATTCCAGTTTGTATGACTTGAACAAGGCAAATGCCAGACATGAGAATGTTTGTACTGGTAATGACTCTAGAACTGGCAGGGTACCTATTCTGCTATCTTTGAGAACCAGCGCTTGGAAATTAGTGAGAACACACACGATGTCATGAAGGGATCCAAATGGGACCCAGCATCATTGTCTGATACTGACAAGAGAAGAAGGCACCCTCTGACTGGGCAGATGTTCATTAGTTTGGGCCACTCTTGGAACAGTATTCATTCTATCAAAGTTTTTTGCTGAGAGGCCACTAACAGAAAATCTCATTACCTTTTGCCAGAAAAACCTACTGCATTCACTTCTGATTATTTTAAGAGTCAGACAAGTTATGTAATAAACAACAGCAATGTATGTGTAATTATATTTTTTCATACCTCAGCTTGATTTCAATATCAAGTCCCTCTACTGCTGGGCAGAGAAAAATAAACTCAGCCAGGTCAAAGAACAGCTGATCTCACTTCTCCACATTGTATCCACTGATGCATCTGCACCTTGGTCAGTGTTAGTTGTGCAGATGCTATTGAATCCTCCCCTGTCTTCCTGCAGAGGTGACTGTATGTGTGGCTCGCTCTGCCATACCTGCTTCACTCTTGCCAGCATGGAGAAACATTCTATAGAAACCTTCTTTTACAGAATTGCCCATGGAACACTGATGTGGGGAACACTGTGAAGTATGCTGACTCCTCAGTTTCTACTTTAGACAAAGTTCCCTTTTATATCCCCAAACTATCTCAGGCTTTTATTGGATAATTTATATAGTGTACAGAAACTCATGCTTAAGGCCACACTAATATCTTATACTAATATCTTAGCTGTTGCCTCCTCTTTAGCTTTCTTCTCAGCCTAGATAATATTTGTTTTGTAGATGTGTGAAGAAAGGTAGATGGAAGGGGGTTATTTATGTATCTATTTATGGATGAGAGTCTTTTAAATCTACTGGCAACACTTTGTCTCCTACTTAAAGCCTACTCAAAATGCATGTTTTTGAAATTCAAAATCCTCTTTCTTACAAATTGTTTTTGAGCTTTAAAAATTCTTACTTTTAAACTCAATAACCAAGAATGCTATTTCTTATTTCTCTTATTTCTGCTGTGAGAGCTCTGCCCAGAATTAATGAATTCAAAGATCAACTCTAAATGGTGAGAGAGCCATAGGGTTATAAAACAATTACAGTAAATAAAATAATTACAAAAACGTTGATTGATATATCAAAATAGTAACAAACTGTGCTGGTTTCTCTTTCCTTAACAAGATCAAGTCTATTGTTTGAAAAGGATCAAGGGAGAATAATACATAAAATATCTGGATTAGAGATTCTTTCTCTCCTTTGTTTATAAAAACTAACATTTTTTCAGAGTCAGTCAGATATGGGAAGTTACTGATAAACATGTCCTAATTGCAGTCTCTGTAACTTGATCATTGATTCTACAGCTTAACAAAGTGACTTGATTACTTGAAGCATGTACAGTATTACTTATTTTAACAATTTGATTTTTAGAAAAGCTATCTCAGAAGAAGTGTTAGTAATTATAAAATTGACTAAATGTGAGGTTTTCCCTGGTTGCTTGGGATGATTTCCTTCAGGGAATAGCTCTAATTTTTTACTTCGAAACTATAGTGGCTTTCTTTTATTTTTTCCAAAAAAATCTGAAAATTTAACACAGTATTCACGGACAACAGTGACCTGACTTGACCCCACCTCTCTGGGCTTTCGTACACTTTGTGCCTTCATGAATCTGGCCTTCAGGGTCCATTAAACTGCTTTCCTTTCAAATACTTCCTGAACTTTTTGGACTCCACAAATTGGCATAGCCTATTGCCTTCGCCAGGTGGCGCTCCCTTCCTCATCAATGAATAGCTGCCCCTTTCATTCCCTGATTCCCTCAGTTTCTGCCCTACCTCCACTCATAAGGAATCCTCAGGCTCTCTCTTTTATGGCACTTGTTTAATGTGACACTGTACTGCAGATATTTGGATATTTGTGTAGTAAAAAGAGGACCAGACAGAAGAAGACTTGGGTTTTACTCTATTTCAAATATCACAGCAAGGCCATTTCAGTTCTCTGAATGTCAGGGCAGTCTGTGGATTTCATAACTGCCTTTGCATTTTTTCAGTCTGAAGTTTATCGGCTAAAGTTTTCAACTTCTTGTGTACAGAACTCAAGTCCCAATTTCCAATAATGCTTTATACTCAGTAAACATTAGCTGAATCAAATAGAATGGCAAGTGAGACACAAGAAGTTTACAGATAAATCCAGTGGGATAAATGCGGAAAATAGTGGTGAGATCAGTTATTTTATTTGACTAAATAAATGTTAATGTTATTAACTGTTATCTCATTTACAAGGAGTAGGCGGTGAGTTGGTTATGGGTTTTTCTTTCTCATCCCTCCATCTCAGGAAACCATTGTGATTTCCTTCTTTTATATCTTCAGGGCAAAAGTTTTACTATTCTTTCTTTGTACAGTTAAAGAGAGGTACTATATAGTCGTTCATACAAAAAAAAGTCCTGAATATTAACTACTAATTCACAATTCCTTTGACAAGCTTCTAAATAAACTCAAAAAGCCTTTCTAGGTAAATACCAAGTTGGATCTCTTTATTTCAAAGAGAATAAAAATAACTCAGTTTCTTGACAAGAATGTAAACCTTTTCAGTATTTCAACAAATGGCATTCGGTATTGTAGTTCACTGCCATAGCTTCATGCGGGTAAAGATGATCTATTTCAGAGAAAATTAAAAAATAAGCTTACCTCTATCCTTCACAGCCTATCACTTCTACTATGGCAGTGAACTACTACTACTGTCAATGTCACGCCAACAATATAGGGGAAATACAAGAAATATATGGGAGTAATCATGAGCAGTTATCCTTAGAATAGGGGGGGAAAAAAGGACTATTACTTGTCTTGTTGTTGTTTATGTGGAGACCACAGGCTATGAATTGTCTTTGAGGTGAGGTCACTGGTGAGGAGGACCTTCAATATCTACCATAGGGGTGTTCCCTATATACCCCTCTGGCTGACCTTGGTGGTGGTGCCTTCAGGCTGGAGCGGGTTGTGGTCCATTCTTCTGGTGCTGTGAATGAGACAATGACAATAACATTCACCTGACACAATCAGACACAATCATTTAAGACACATTAGTCAAACAAAGAAAAGAAAAGAAAAGATCTCACACTGATAGTGCAAGCCTTATTACGTGTTCTACATGGGGAGATCATCCAAAAAAAGTATATATTTTGAAATGTAGCCACTTGGAGTTAAGCTTGCAGGGTATTGTTCAAGAAGACACAGTTGTTAACTCCATATTTATTATATGTTAAATTTTTATGCCACAAAATAGAGGAGTATTAGTATAAACCATTCCATATTTTATGTAGCAAAATCAGGAAAGAAAAAAAATCTCATTATTTTTTTCACATAAACAACTTGAAAATACACTAGTGCACTAGAAAAACTACTTATTTACCTGTTAATTAAACTTCCAGCAACCTCAGTGTTTTGGAACCTAGCCAAAACCCAAGAAACAAGCAACCAAGCTTTTGAGTATTATGGAAAATAACATTTGTAAAGTCGATGCCCCCAGAAAAGAAATGCAGGCCCTCCTTCAAAAGGCCTGGGACTAATATTGGGTTTATGAGGACTTATTTGAGGCTAGAACTACGCTATCTGGATTTTTCTTTTAGAAATCAGTTCAGTAGAGAGCAGATTTCACACATGGGGCTATGGTGGGAGGAAATATGAACATAACAAAAGGGATTACTTGAAAGAGACACACTGATATTGATAACAGATATAAAAGGCGGTGGTAATGGCAATATCAACTGGAAAATCACTGCAGACTGAGGCCAACTGATGTAGATACATGCCCCCAGATAGTTCAAGTACCCCTAAGAATATCTCTAGCCATTTACCCAAACCGAAGTATAAATTGCACTTACTATACTATAAGATGAAGGATAACAATCGATAATACAGAAAAATGATCAAAATTTATCAAATAGCATTGAAATGTGTAAACATTAGGTTTCTGAGGAAATCCTTCATCAGCACATCTTTATCACAAATGATATCTGATGATAAATGGAAAATTATATCTTCTTCACAATTCAAGGTGAATACTTATGTTTGTTTCAATATGTAATAGGATATAAAATAGAAGTGAGAACTTAAATAAATATGAGAAATGTTACCTTTACTACGAAAATAGAATAGGGGTTGGCTAACTATGGCCTGTGAGCCAAATTTGGCCAGCTGCCTGTTTTGATAAAGTTTTACTGGAACACAGGCATGCTTATTTACTAATCTTGTCTATGTTTGCTTTCAATCTACAAAGGCAGAGTTGAGTAACTGTGATGGAAACCAAACTGTCTGCAAAGCCTAAAATATTTACACTCTGGGCTTTTACAGAAAAGGTTTACAGACCCCCTGCTCTAGATCCTATTGTCTTTTTGGTGAGACTGTAGATGTTGGTCTTTCTGATGTGATCTCTTAAGGAGGAATTTACCTTTGAGCTTCCAGAATTTTGGAGACATTTTGGAGAATTTTATGTATATATGTTCTTGTTTGGAATTAGGTAAACTTTCTTTGATGTACTAGAAAGGAAATAGATTTTTGCTTACAAGTTTGAGAGTGACTTCTTAGCTTTATGTAATATAAATTTTATACTTTGTCTATGAATAATCATGAATATGTTAATGGCTTTTGTCCTCTAGTGGTAAAATACCCCAGTTTATTATTGTTTTTAACAATGGAAATGTAGCACTTTTTACTCAATTTGTTCTAGTGTTAGGGAATCCCTCGGTTGCTGTCTATAAGGCTTAGGAGCTGCGATAATATAGGTTTCAAATTCTTTCAGGAAATGAAAGTTTGGATCCTTTATCAGATGCTGAACATTCCTGGTTGGTTCTCAAAACAGTAGAACCGCCCCGAACAGAGTGATAACAATATCTGCCACATCTACCCCCAGATCTGTGATAACCTTTAAACTGGCATAATCTTGGGGACTTGCCACAGAACGCATAAGTGTTTAATAAGAACACATTAACTTGGTTTTACCTGATGTCAACTAAAGCTCTAGACAGACAATTGATGGAGTAAAACCATAGATTTCTTAACTGTTGGCCAACTTTGAAATGGGAAGTGTCACTGTTCACTGCTACATCCTTAGTGACTAGAAAAAAATGCAGTACTTTGTAGGGGTTTAATGCAATGAAAGAGTGCAAGAATGATTAACTCGAGGGACTATGAGGCAGAAAGAGCTTCTGATGACAACCTTGAAAACAGTGACAATTGAGCTGAAGAAATTCAACATTAATTTAAAGAAACTCTAACTAGAAATTTTAAATATTTGTTATTGAGTTAAAGTCAGACTTCTTACTCAAGAAAGTTTATTAGGTAAGTAGCAAAAATATTCATTACTGGATTCAGTGAAACAATCATAGGGCAATCCCATTACAAAAAAGTGGAATAAATGTTATGTCTCATTGCACAGAAGTGTGCTCTTTTATAATTTTGTTTGTATGCAAATAAATAGTAGGCTTTTCCCTCCTTGAAAAAGGTAGGAAAACAGGAAGTACTATTAGTCTTCCATAATTATAACCAGAAAGGCTAATGGTAAGTAATCTTTTTTTTTGTAAGGTATTTTCTATTTCCCATCTGCTTTTTTCTTTCTTTCTTTCTTTCTTTCTTTCTTTCTTTCTTTCTTTCTTTCTTTCTTTCTTTCTTTCTTTCTTTCTTTCTTTCTTTCTTTCTTTCTTTCTTTCTTTCTTTCTTTCTTTCTTTCTTTCTTTCTCTCTCTCTTTCTCTCTCTCTTTCTCTCTCTTTCTTTCTTTCTTTCTTTCTTTCTTTCTTTCTTTCTTTCTTTCTTTCTCTCTCTCTCTCTCTCTCTCTCTTTCTTTCTTTCTTTCCTTCCTTCCTTCCTTCCTTCCTTCCTTCCTTCCTTCCTTCCTTCCTTCCTTCCTTCCTTCCTTCCTTCCTTCCTTCCTTTCTTTCTTTATTTCTTCTTCTTCTTCTTCTTCTTCTTCTTCTTCTTCTTCTTCTTCTTCTTCTTCTTCTTCTTCTTCTTCTTCTTCTTCTTCATGTTAAGGGATCTTTAAAAAATCTAAAACTTTACCATTAGCAGAGGAAATCCAGGATTTATTTCACTAAGTTCAGGTCTTGTGTCCATTTTTTACATATTCTCAATAACAATAGTGAATAGAGATCAGGAAAATATTATTCCTAATTGTGCCAAATTTCTTTGGTCTACTTTTCCAATATCATAATGTTTATTTTTCCTAATATCATAATGTGTATTAATGTTTATAATACAAGCCAGCTTCTTTTAGTGAAATTATGGTCTTTGATGAGGACTGAAGAGCACTGACTCATTGAATGTTTTCCCTTTGTCATTGAGCCTCATATGTCAGCCAATCCCCTCATTGCTCACCAGAAGCTCTTGGATTTCTTTACTGTAAGTATCGGAATAGATTCTTAGAAATCTAAAGGAATTCTAACTTGTCTCCACCATGCACATGGGAAAACCCCAAACCTAGAAAGAACAAATTATTATAAGGTCTTCATCATGAGAATTCTCTAAAATTTGAAGTTATAAAGGCCTTAGAATTTATGAATTTAGGAATGGCCTTAGAATTTATGTTTTCCTGGGGTTCTACTGTTCAGCAGCCTGAGGCAGTTTTAAAACATTTTAGGACTTCATGCAAATTTTGGAGCCCTGGATAATTGTTTCTATTCCCATGAGGTAGTCTAGGAGGTCATTTTAAAAAATCATTGCAGACAATGAAATTTAGAGATAATCTTTCTTTGTCCTTCTGGAAAATGGTAAACGAAGTAAGATACTCTTAAAATCAGGATAATTGTCATATACAAAGCATTAGCTAGATTAAGCATGTGAATTGAGCAACTAAATTATTACTTAGAGAAGGTAGAAAATAACTGTCTGCCAAGTTGAAATTACTAGAATGGTTTACAGAATTGTGGATCTGGAAATAACAAATGAAGTGATGAGAAACAGAGCTCAAGTGATTTGATCAAATTCCCAACATTTCTAGACTTCCCAATTCAGATTTTAACGTGCCATATGTATAAAATAAGGAAAGGGGCTAATAAAGCATTCATGAAATAAACTTTTTGCTTTGTTTTTCTTTACTAAAGATCTTTCACTAGCCCTGCATATGAGGATAGTTTAAGAAGCCTTAAGGAGATCACAGGCCAAAACTAATAAGAAATTTCATAGATTACGATGGAATTATAATTAAATTTTAGAAAGTGCCGAAGGTGGGGGAAACCAAGAGAAGGGCACTACTAACTTCCATTATTCAAATGAACTTTGATTGAACTTGAGCATTTATAGTCAAATAAGTAATTTTCTAAGCAAATACATAGCATAATTAAGAATGCGGATGTTGTTTAACCTACTTAAAGGGACTCACTTTCTTTAAAGGTTTTCCTGTATTAATTTGTATCATCTGGCCTTGTTTCATAAATTGAATTCTAAAATCTGCGAGAGAAAAGACCTAAGTTGGAAAGCACGTAGTAAATATTTGTAAGCTACATATAAATGATATTACTAACAAAATAAATTTTAAAATTAATTTTGCAAAATAAAAAAAAAGAATTCTTAGTCAGAAACATATTAATAGCAATTAGGTTATAGTGTTATGCATATTTGAAATTTATCAATATTTCTTTTAAAAATTACTCCACCTCTGGTTTTTTGACTCAGACTGATTGTTTACCCAGCTGAGTCAAGTTTTACAGAATGCTGTAGAGTGCATCCCAATTACAAGGTAATAAGAATCACTGAGGAACATATTACTTTGATAAAGGTGTGTAAATTACCCAGGTAACTCTTCCCTGTGCATTAAATGTTACTATACTTAAAAAGCTTTTGCATTTCAAATACTCTGCTCTCAGCAGAATGGAGCCTATTAAGTGGTGTGTATTTCTCAAGATGCTTTCTGTCAGGACCAGGTACCTTGGGGAGCATTCAGAGTGGGAAAGAAAAATCTGGAGGGTTTTTAAAGTTGCAAAACTGTGTTCTATGATTGTTCCAGAGATACTATAAACATTGAGGTTGGTGGGGGAAAAAATGAAACAAAGGAGCAAGGTGCAAATTTTTAAAAAAAGTTGACATTATTTAAGTACTTGCAAAGTAAACTTTTAATGTTTATCTTTCTGGAAATAGGTTTAAAATGCCATCTTCAGAGTAAATTAACTTTAGAGATCAGTTCAGAAAGGATATAAGATAGCAGAATGAGGGCACGGCCCTCAATTCCACACTTTGCTAGACCTACATAGCTAGTTGTTGATATATTTCTGAGCTCTAAAAAAAAAAAATCTCAAAAATAATTTATTTTAAACACACTACAACAAAAAAGGAAAGCTCATGCTATTTATTTCTGGTACTCTATAAACCAATATGCAAAACGCACAACTAAAGTAGGAAACCTAAATTAATCTCTATTGCTGCTGGCTGGTGTCTGGTTTGTCTAGTATCTATTGCTAGTGTGTGGTTTGCCAATCATAAAAGAGCATTACAACAAAATTTGCGTTGACTCTAAGCCACTCAGTTTGCCAATCTAAGTTAAGTTTCTGATCTTTCAGAAAATATCATTTTTTTAAATCATCTTTCAAATATATACTTACATGTTGTTTTATGGCTATTTATTTCCCCAAAAAATACGTTAGATATTTTATCTTTGTAATTCACTATAATTATAATGTCTATTTTCTTTATTTAATTTAAAAATATCTTTCCTATTTTCAGATGATATTACCATCATACTTTCTGAGAGTGAAGCACAATGCTAGGCATTTTATGTATATTATTAGCAAATACAATTTTCCTTCAAGAGAGGTGCTAGTGTTGCCTCCTTTAAAAGGTGAGAAAGCTATAGCTCAGAAGTTTAGATGTTGGGAAGACCTAAAATTTTTATCTATTACTCTCTCACCATACCTTTTATATGAAAGAAATTCCTCATTGCCACTTCCTTTTCTTTTCTTTCTCAGAAATAGGGCTTAATTTTATTTTACTCCCTTTGAATTACATAACAATTGATGATTCCAAAGATAAATAATTAACTAAATAATTAAGGTTATAGATTAATTTTGTTAACAAGAATATGGGCTGCTTAGACTGAATTTGTTAAGGTGAAATCCAGGTGTTGATCCAAAGTGGAAGGAAGGGTTTATCTCCTCACATCTTAGTATTTAAAAACATTAATGGAATTTTGGAACCAAATGGCTCAGCCATTTCATCCACACAATTTGTATGGCCACTATTTGTAATTGCTGAGTTTATTGTTTTAAGATGCAAATGGTAAAAGAGAAAAATACTGAAGAAGAAATATAGATGATCAGCATCTGTTTTCACAGACAAACATTGAATTATATTCCAATAAGAGTTAACTCTCAGTTCATTATTAGCTATAAACTCAGGATATTCAGTCAGCTCATGGGAAGCATTTATAACTTCTATCATTGTTTCACATTTTTTATTAGATATTTTCTGTTAGGAAAAAAGTAACACTTGGGATAATCCACTCAGAGACTAACAAAGAGCTGGCCGTTCTCAGCACTCTATTCTCAATTCTAGAATCTTAAAATGCACATGGCAGACATTCAGTAATCATTTATTGAATAAATTAATTATACTTAAATATTTTACATCTTCATTTTGTAACCGTAAAAGAAACCATAAGCTTCCTTCAGATGGATCTTTTCACTTTGAATGGTAGTTCCAAAAGCCTTACAGCCAGGGCTGCCTTTGAATTCTGGTTTTTCCTCCTCTTGTTGAAAGAACCCTTCAGCAAGTCTCTTATTAATCTGTATACCGATAACACATTGAAATTGTCACAAACCATTCTGAACTTCTGACATGCATATCCAACTGCCTGTGGGACATTTCCTCAGGTGTCTCAAAGTAAACCTTTTACAAAACTAAACTCATCTTTTTTTCCATAATACATATTAATTTTCCTAAGTTTCCTATTTGAGAGAAAGATGCTCCTACCTACTACCTACCTAGTTACCCACCAAAAACCCTTTGCATCTTCATGATCTCTTTTTCTTGCCTAATGGATCTAAGCAATATCAAAGCTTTATCTTTTTTCTTTAATACATATTTAACTCATGTATTTCTTTCCATCTCTGTTAACCTTATTTCACCACAAGCCATTATCATCTTTGCCCAGAATTCTCAGCTATCTAGTTCCTGTTGTATCTTTCCATTATTTTTATGCATTCTATGTTTATATACTCCCTACTGTGTGTGTATGTAAAACTCCTCACTCTTACCCATTTTCTAGCCAAAGAGACTTTTCTAAGTACAATTGATTAAGCCTGTACAACTGCCCTTGTAGTACATTCAAAATCTAATCCAAATTCTTTAGCAATGAATTTCATTCTAGGCCTAACTCAATCTGATCTCTGACTTAGTTTTAAGCAATTGGAGTTGATGACTTTAGTGATCACCTAAAGTATAAGTATTGCATTGTACTCACTGAAATATTTCTTGGATAAATATCCAGAAGTGAGATTACTTTATCTCTTTGTCTCTTGTTATAGCCTTTGTTTTAAAGTCTGTTTTTGTATAAGTATTGCTATCCCAGCTTTTTGTTTGTTTGTTTGTTTTCATTTTCATGGAATATCTTTTACCATCCCTTTACTGTCAGTCTCTGTGTACCTTTCAATCAGAAGTGAGTCTTGTTTAGGCAGCATATGATAGGAACATTTAATCCATTTACATTTAAAGTAATTTGATAAACCAAAATATATATAATTGTCGACAATAGAGCCAAAAACACAATGGAGAAAAGAAAGGCTCTTCAATAAATGGTGCTGAGAAAATTGGAAAGCCACAGGCAAAAGAAAGAAACTAAACTGCTGTCATCATACACCACAATTAACTCACAATATATCAAATATTTAAATATATGACCGCAAACAATAAATTGGAAAAAAAAACCACAGGTACTAACTCATGAACCTTGGTCTTAGACAGTATTTTATGAATTTGACTCAAAGGCAAGAGAAGTAAAAGCAAAAATAAATAAAAGTATATCAAACTAAAAAGCTTCTGCACAGCAAAAGAAACCACCAACAAAACAAAGAGGCAACCATCTGAATGGGAGAAGATATTTGCAAACAATACCACTGATAAGGGGCTAATATCCAAAATATATGAAAACCTCATACAACTCAATGACAATAAAATAAACAATCCAATTAAAAATGAGCAGAGGTGGGAGGTAGATGGGGTATACGGGCACAAATATGTGGTGACAGAAAGAAATCTAACTATACACACACACACACACACACACACACACACACACACCCCTACCTTACTGTTAAAGCTGAAACTTATTGGATTTTGTTAACTAATGTCACCATTAAACAAACAAACAAACAAACAAATAAATAAATAAATAAAATGGATAAAAATGGGGCAGATACATGAATAGACACTTCTCCCAAGAAGACATATAAATGGCCAACTGACATATAAAAATGCTAAACTTTACTATCTGTTAAGGAAATGTAAATCAAAACTATAATGAGATAACTCCTCATACCTGTTAGGATGGCTATTATCAATTAGACAAATAATAACAAGTGTTGGAGAGGTTCTGAAAGAAAATGAATCCTCTCATACACTGTTAGTGGGACTCTAAATTGGTGCAGCCACTATGGAAAATTGTATAAAGGTTCTTCAAAGAGTTAAGAATAAAATTACCATATAACTCAGCAATCGCTCTTCTGAGTACTCCCCAAATTCGAAAACATTTATGCGTAAAGATATATGTACTCCAATGTTCATTGCAGCATTATTCTCAGTGGTCAAGACATGAAGACAACCAAAGTGTCCTTCCATAGATGATTGGATAAAGATGATGTGGTACGTATATACAATGGAATATTACTCAGCTACAGAAAAGATGAAATACGGCCATCTGTGACAACATGGATAGATCTTGAGGTAATCAGGCTAAGTGAAATAAGTCAGACAGAAAAACTTGAGAACCATATAATTTCACTCATATGTGGGATAAAACTCTGAAAGCAACAAATGAACAAGAAAACCAAACTGCATCGACACAGACAACAGTTTAATGGTTAACAGAGGGAAGGAAGTGACAAAGGAGATAGATAACTGCAAAGAGGGTGAAAAATTTGGTAATGGAAGATTTGACTTTGGGTGGTGAACGTACAATGCAATAAACAGATTATGTATTATTGAATCATACACTTAAAACCTATATATTTTTATTTACCATTGTCATCCCAATACATTTAATAAAAATAATTATTGATGTGTAGTTCTTGCCATTTTATTATTTGTAGTTTTTATTTTTTTCTTCTCCTTCTTAAAGAAGTCCCTATAACATTTCTTGTGATACTGGTTTGAGGTTGATGAACTCCTTTAGTTTTTCTTGTCTTGGAAGTTCTTTATCTGTCCTTCGATTTTGGGTATTTATCTGAAGAAATCTGAAACACTACTCCAAATGGACATGTGAATCCATATATCATTGTAATATTATTTACAATAGCCAAGATATAGAGACAACCTGGGTGTCCATTAATGGATAAATAAATAAAGAATAGTTGGTGTATATACACAATGGAATATTGCTCAGCCATAAAAAAGAATGAAATCTTTTCATCTGTAATATGTATAGACCTAGAAGGTATTGTGTTGAGTAATTCAGACAGAGAAAGACAAATGCCATGTGATTTCACTTACATATGGAGTCTAAAGAATAAAACAAACAAAATAGAAACTAACTAATAGATATAGAGAATATTTTGATGGTTGCCAGATAGGAGGTAGTCTGGGTGCATGGATGAAAAAAGGGGAAGGTATTAAGAAGTAAAAATCGGCAGTTACAAAATAGTCATGGAGGTTTAACGTGTAAGGCATATAGTCAATAATATTGTAATAACTATGTATGGTGTCAGATGCATACTATATTTATCAGGTCATCACTTTGTAAGACATATAAATGTCTAATCACTATGTTGTACACCTGAAACATATATTATTGTGTGCCAACTGTAATTGAAAACAATTATTAAAAAAAGAAAACAATGAGTTTCTAAAGAAGATAGTATTAATTCAAAGAAAGTCTCAGATAAAGCAAGATTAGAGGGGGAAAATAAAAATAAAATGGTTATCATTTGCAGAAAAAATTATTGAGTCTTAAAACACAAGAAGTGTTGGTAGAGTTAAGATTTTGAAATCTATTTCTCAAAAGCACAGCCATCTTTGCAAGGAAGTAACTTTGCAGAGGCAGTTAGGGGAAGTAACTAGAAGAACAAACCAGTTTACGATTTCAAATGCAAAAGACCCAAACTTTAGACACTTGTTAAATTTTGGCAAATGAATGATTTCACTTAATGTATTAAGAAATTTTTTCATTTTCTTAACCATTAGTTAATACTTATGGATTAGCTTTTTTTGATCACTTATTTTGATTCATCTTAAGAATGATGATGATGATTTCTGGCAGGGATCTTACAAACCAGAATGGCTGGGGTCTTTTGTGACTTTTGAAGAAGAGCCTTCCTTACCTACTGGGGAACTTGCCCTAAATACCAAAATTCATTTCAAAAACAGGAAAATCCATTCTAGTCTTTGAGGAAGTTTTTAGGTGAAGTCCTTCAGTGGTTTTTGAAAGTAGATGTTTCCAGTTGGCCACATGGACCATGAAACAAATTAACTATTTCCAAGGTCTGAACTTTGTATGAGCAAATATAAATGTTTAAAATATGTTACATATTGAAAATTTGAATGGGTAAATTCAGAAAGACAATTGATAAATATATGAATATAATTATGAAAAGTATAAAAACTTTCAAGGTTAAATTGGTGCTTGATATTTTTCTATTAATTCAGCTCAATGCAATGTGGCCATGGCTGGGATTTTTTAACCTAGGAATTAAATCCTCTTTCAGTTTCTATTTTCAATTTCTGTATTGAAATCTTAGGACTATTTTCTTTATCTTTTCTCCATTTTTCTACTTACCCTCATTTAATACCACCCAATTTACTTCATGTATATACTTAATTTCAAGATCATCGAGTGGTCTCACCATTTTATCTTCTGTGTTATGCTTAGGTTATTTGAATTACTGCTATTTCTGATTGTGAAGTCCTAGAGGGTTAAAAAATACCCAACCAGCTTGAGGCTGCACCAAGAATAGTATTCCAAGTAGTTTAGCTTGCAATGGGTGATTTTTATAAGCTTTTATGTTCCCAGGTGCGGCTTCCATAATTTGCAATGTTAAAAAGAATCACTGTAAGCCAAATATGTTGTGACCAGTAAAAGACCCTTTCCCTTGGTGATGGTGGTATTTTTAAATTGTTTACTCTGTACAGGTCAGTAGTTTTCAAAAAATTGAAATAAGTATGTATCCATCTTTTTACCTGAGAGTTAAGATCTCATCTAAGTAAAAAGGAGATAAAGATGCCAGCTAGAGAAAGTATTTTCAAAATAGAAGGTTCTGAAAAAAATGGCGAATAATTAGACATAATGTAGAAGCTTATCTGACTTGAGTTTAAATATACTTTTAAAAAATACTTTTATTATTGCCAAATAAAATCCTGAATCAACTAAAGCCTGTAAAATTCAGCCATTGACTTTCTTTTGGAATGAACATAGGGACTTCATGAGAAATATTAGAAGAAAGAATAAGACTAATGATATAAAATAATATTTTGTAATTCTCTTCTCAAAGAATTTCAATAATGTCTTTAATTCAGTGAAGAAGGCAGGCTTGGTGACATAGTTTCAGAAGAGATTGAATTTGTAGTTATTTGATTGTCTTACTCTCTCCAAATCTCTCGTTTCTATATTGAGAACAGAAATGAGCCCAGTATATTCTCAGACCAACACTAAATAATGGGAGTTTGAGAAAAACCAGGCTTTGAACTAAATAAAATGTCAATCTGGCTGCTTGACCAGCTCTAACTATCTGGGATTTTGCCTCAAAGTGCCTCTGCTGCTTTCCCAGATTGGTACTCTTCCCTTACCACTTCTGTCACAAAAATATCAGCTAGCCTTTGTCCCTGGTTACTGAAAGGTAAATTCTAAACCATGAAATTTATTAGAGTAACTGGAGTGTCTTTGTTTTCCATGGTGGATCCCTCTGACCACACCTGATGGTTTATTCTAAGAGATGATCCAGGATAGGGGTGGGGAGCTGGTCCTGCCAGAAAGACCAACCAAGAGATTAGAGGGTTTGGCTTTGACCATATGACCTGGGGAGAGGAGGCGGCTGGAGATCGAGATGATCAATCATGCCTACATAATGAATTCATGAATTACTAATTCAGAATGGAAGTGAATAAATAAGTGGAGATGCAAGATTTTCATTTTGGGATGTTATTGATTTAAAAATTGTGCATAGTTCATTAAAGATAAGCTATAAATGGATACTAATATACTAGTTAATGTGAGGTATGGATAAATAAAGACATCAAATTGATGTGAGTGGGTCCTCAAATCACTTTTCACGTGCATATTTAAATTTTATCTTCTGCCCTTTTGGATATTGTAGGATGAGCAACTTATCAGTTAGACATCTATAAATATATTACATTGCACTTAATACTAAAAGTTGAATGCATATAATACATATCAATTTAATTAGACTTGAAGGTTATAATGCTGAGCTCTTACTATTTCTCATCATTTGACTTGGTCCTTTTTAATTGTCTGTGAGGGATTTGAGAGTATGAGAATTAATCAAATTTAAATTTCATGACCATATGGTTGACATGCAATATTTCTCTATATTAACTGGTTATATAAAAGGAAGAAGTATTTCTTTTCAATCAAACATAATAGTTATTTCTGACAGCACATGTGAAAACATGTTAAACTCTGAATTCTGTCTTAATGATACAAAGTAAAAAAACCTTTTTCTTCTTTATTTTATGATAGAAAATTCTTAAAGGAATTTTTATAAAGCAGTCTAAGTTGTGTTCTCTTTTTAAATAAAATATGTAATCATAATTGAGTAAAAAACTAGTAAAATGTGTAACAAAAGTAAAGACTGAATAAATACAGTAGTATAATTTAGGGTGATTCAAATTTCCTTCTGTTTGTGACCAACATTTTCCATTGTGTATATGTATTATTTTCAGAGTAAGAAAATAAATAATTTATTTTTAGGTTAATCAGATCTCTGTATCAGCTTAGATTTCTAAACACCTGTGGTGAAAATGATTCTTAAAAAATATAATTAACACACATCTGCATCATTTAAAACATGGGTGCTTTTGTTCAGAGTTCCCTGACTCCTAGTCTGTTGCCTGGTGTTTACCACAGATGGGCCACTGTGAGCCCAGAGGATTATTGGGAAGTGGGATGAGCTGGGGCTGCTGAAATCTTGGTGTGTGAGCAGCCTTCTTCCTCAGCTCTACTTCTCCACACATATCATTTTCTGTGAAATCTGTACCATGGGAAAAGGTTGTAATGAATTGGTGAGACCTCTTTTCCTCAGTCCCTGGGCTATCATCTCTGGACTCTGACAAAATAAGTAAATAAATTCTGTCCTGAATAATTATCCTTCTGACATGAAAAGCAAGCAGCACTTCCCAAACTAGAACACATGAAGAGTTGACATAACAACTTTTTCAAACAAAGAATAAAAACACCTTGAACGTGAAGTGCATTCTTGAACTAATGCTTGTTCAGTAACATCAGAAAATGGCAACAGATCCTAGTGGCCAAAGAAAAGATCACAGCTCATAAAGAACAGTTTTTTCCAGGTATATATATATATATATATATATATATATATATATATATATATATATATATATATATATATAGATATAGATAGATAGATAGATAGATAGATAGATATAGATATAGATATAGATATAGATAGATATAGATATATATATATATAGTCTTTCAACATTAAGCATGTGGTCAGTTTTGCTGACATTTTAGCTAATAAAATCAGAAAATGAAAATTAAGTAGAAATTCCTGCCTAACTAATATCTTCCTTACTCTGTCTAGGTAGTTAAATCTTTTTCTGAATTCTCCCCATTCCTTTATTAAAAATGATTTACCAACTACTTTCTGTGTGCAGAGAATTGTTTATTGGTAAATAAAATTTGATCCAGAATGAAATCTAGTGCTTGCAGGCAGGTGTATAGCTTCTAAAGTAAAATGGATGTTTTTGCCTCTAGACTTCACTGTGGCAGAAAACCAAACAATCAAAAGGAACAATGGGAGATCACTGGTTGTAGAGGTGAGTCCAGCTCCACCAACTATGGTTCCGACATCTCCATTAGGTCTGAGAGGCAATAGTTTGTATCTGAATACCTTACATGGTACCAACATTTTAAAATTTAAGAATTAAGAAGTAGAAATCTCATCTCTCATTACCAACTATCCAGTCATATATCATCGAACTCATCTCTGCCATTGATTTCAGTGCCTGTCATGCTATAAAGTAAAACTCATAGATGTGAAATTCTTCAAACTGATGTGCCAAGTGTAGAAAATAATGACTGTATTTTGTAAAACAATATATTTTTAATAAAGTGGTTTATAAATAATAATATGTCTTTTCATTTGAATGTCAGCTTCAAGAGATTGGTCAGGTCACTACAGTATCTCCAGGACTGAGAACAGTGGCTTATATGTATTAGCCATTAAATAAATATTTGTTTAATGAGTATTGTTCTCTGACCTTGTATAGAACTATTGCATTACATGGGTTATAACATGCCACAATTTTTTATAACTAGCCATGTTTCTCAATAGCAGATAGTAGGAATCAGGGAAGGACAAGGTCTATCTTATACATCATCATATTCCTAGAGCCTGGCAATACTTATGTGCACTAAATGTGTCTTACTCATTTATTATACTAGTCATACAAGGCCTCTGACTTGATTATCATTTGATTAAGAATCTGCCTCAAACAATGCAAATATACTTATTGCTGTGTTGAACTCAGAGAATGCTTTAGTGTTAGGTGCTAGATAATCTCTCAGCTCAGCCAGGCTGGCCCATTGATGTGGCTTTGAAGAAGGCCTGGGTTTTGGCTGCTATTATTCTTATTAAACACCAGATGATGACTTTGACCCACTCCTTTCAAAGAAGGAAAGATATACAGAGAACAAAATTAAAACTGTACTTTCTGTGGCACCTCACCAATTGAGCCAGACCTATGCAAACTTATCCATCACCTATTACTGCTGCAAAATAAGTTCCTAAGATATATTTAAGTTGTGTTGAAGAATATCCAAATTCTTTCACAGCAGCAAAAGATTATATCAATTTGATTGATGCTGGAGAAGCTGGAGTCTGGAAAATAGTGAGTTTAGGGCTCATTTTGTATTAATTCTTTATTTTTTTTTCCTTGTGAAATATTACAGAACACCTTCCTCTCCTTAGATTAGTAGGACAGCAACTGGCAGGATTTAGAGAAATCTTGCTAAGCTGGACATCCTTCCTTTAAGGAAAACCCTCAAGATTAAAGTACCAGATCCTGTTCTTTCTCCCAGGGTCCACTGAACTCTGCCCAACTCCCAACAACAACAAAATGAGACAAACGAACACAATCTTGCTCTCTCATTTGCTACTTGTTTAACTGAGACAGGTTAGTCAATGCTCTAAAGCCTTAGTTCCTCATTTGTAAAATGCAGATGACAATATGAGAGTGTAATCTCTTTGATTCTAATGAGGATTAAATTATATAGCTATACATATAATGTGCAATTAGGATTATCTTCATAATCTCTAATCTCCATTATAAATTGTTTGGCAGAGAGCTATAATAGGTACACTATGTATGGCAGCAGCAATTAATAGCTCTCTAACCATTGATGAAAATATAAAAAAAAAAAAGTTGAGCCACACAGCTCTCCTCTCATGTTGACTTAATCTCTGTTGACCACTTTCCTCATTATGAAGATAAAAATACTCAATATTACAATTTATAATGAGAAAAATGTATGAGTAATTGACTTATGAATGGCAACCATTGTGGTGTTGCTTTATTTTTCTACTCCTACTTCTGAGCTTGGCCTACTTATACTCCACTGAGAGAAATGAG
>PVKZ01006756.1:0-30641 GCA_004027375.1 Macroglossus sobrinus | reverse complement strand
TTAAGGCTATCTCTGTGTTCCAGTATGTGGTCAGTCCTTGAGAATGTTCCATATACACTAGAGAAGGATGTATAAGCAGCTGTTTTGGGATGAAAGGCTCTGTAAATGTCAATTATGTCCAGTTGGTTTAATGCGTCATTTAAGGATGTTTGGATGATCTGTCTAATTCTGACAGAGAGGTATTTAGGTCTCCTTCTACGATAGCATTTTGATCTGTTTCTCTCTTTAGTTCTGTTAGTAATTGCTGTGTATATTTTGGTTCTCCAAATTGGATTGGGAGCATAGATATTAATAAGTGTTATATCTTTTTGGTGTTATGTCTTTTTGGTGTATGATTCCCTTTCTCATTATAAAGTGTCCCTCAGTATCTTTCTTTGCCTTTTTTATTTTGAAGTCTATTTCTTCTGATATTAGTACTGGTACTCCTGCTTTTCTCTGAATGCAATTTTCTAGAAATGCCATTTTCTACCCTTTCACTTTGAGTCTATATTTGTCCTTGGAACTGAGATGTGTCTCCTGGAGGCAGCATATGGTTGGGCTTTGTTTTTTGATCCAATCTGGAACTCTGTGCCTTTTTATTTGTGAGTTCAGTCCATTTACATTTAGGGGATGATTGAAATATGAGGTTTTCCTGTAACCATTTTATGTTTTGCTTTCTGGTAGGTTGATATTTCCATTGCTTCCTTGTCCTTGTGTGTTTTTTAATTTTGGTTGGGTTTTTGGATTTTCTCTCTGGTCCTTCTTGTTTTATGGTATATACTTCAATTCTGAATCTTTGGCGTGTTGTTACCATTACAAATATGTAGAGGGTAGTTATACATATATAGTGTGCCTTTTCTCCATTCCCCTTTGTAATTTTGGATCTTTGAATCCTCCCTTTTTCTGTTATTATGGTTTCAGTTTGTCCCTATGTATGCTGAACTATCTTGCTATAGCAAATTTCTTCTTATTAAGTTTATAATGCCCTGTTCTTAGTAAGGGTTGTTGTACTCCTCTGCTTCTATCTGTCTGCTAGTCGCCTTATTCCTAGTTATGTATTTTTTGTTGTTATTTTGTTTTAGGTGAGCTGATCCCTTTCAATATTTCATGTAATGCAGGCCTTATAGTGGAAAATTTCCTCATTTTTTTTTATGTCTGGAAAGGTCTTTATTTCTTCTTCATATCTAAAGGAGAACTTTCCTGAGTACGTTATTCTTGGCTAGTAGAGTTCCTTGCATTTAATAGTTTGAATATCTGATTCCACTTTTTTCTGGCATATAAAGTTTGCACTGTGAAGTCCGACTATAGTCTAATGGGTTTTCCTTTATAGATTACCGTCTTCTTTCCCCTGGCTTTCTTTGTCATTGGTTTTTGATAATTTTAATTTAATGTGTCTTGGAGAAGATCTTTTTGGCCTGAGATAATTGGGTGTTCTATTGACTTCTTGAATTCCAAGTTCCAGCTCATTTCTTAGACTGGAAATTCTTGTCAACTATTTGTCTGAAAATGCTTTCTAGTCCCTGTGCTCCTTTTGTGCTCTTTTATTATTTTTCATTCTTTGGTTTCTCTCTTCATCCTTCTGATTTATTTCTAGATTTCTGTCTTCGATATCAC
This sequence comes from Macroglossus sobrinus, assembly GCA_004027375.1. Lineage (NCBI taxonomy): Eukaryota > Metazoa > Chordata > Mammalia > Chiroptera > Pteropodidae > Macroglossus > Macroglossus sobrinus. The sequence continues at coordinate 29,048 of PVKZ01006756.1, read as the reverse complement.
TGATCTTTTCCTCCATTTGGTCGACTGTATTTCCCATTTGCTATTTTATTTTTCATCCATTTCAGTGTATTCTTCATCTCCAGAAGTTCTATTTGGTTCTTTTTTAGGGTTTCTGTTTCCTTGCTAAAAAATTCATTCTGCTGATCTAATATTTTTCAATTCCTATGGTAGCTCTCATCCTTAGATCCCTCACTCAGACATGCTTGTGTGAAGGTTAGGTATTTTTTATTGAGTTTTAGATGTTCAGCTTATTGTTATTTCAAGGGAAGAGATCTGGGGACATACCTCACTCCACCATGCTTCTAATCAGAGTTTTTAAATTGAAATATAATAAAAAATTCGTTGTTCATATTTATATTGTACAATTCAATGAGTTTTTAAATTACAGTTGGTGTATAATATATTAGTATCAGTTGTATAGCATAATGATTAGAGACCTATATAACTCACAGTGATCACCCTGATAAATCTTGTACCCCTCCGCCCCTTTTATATTTATTATAATATTACTGACTATATTCCTTATGCTATACTTTATATCTCCATGATTATTTTGTAACTATCCATTTTTACTTCATGATCTCTTTGCCTTTTTACACCAACCCTCCCCCCAACCACCTTCCATCTAGGAATCCTAAAAATATTCGCTGTATATATGAGTTTGTTTCCTTTTTGTTGTGGTAGTTTTATTTTGTTCTTTAGATTCCACACTTGCATGGAATCATATGATATTTTTCTTTCTCTATCTGACTTACTCTATTCAGCATCATATCTGTATCCATCCTGCAGTATCTTTTCCTATCCCCTTACTTTTAATTGTGTGTCTTTAAATCTGAAGTGAGTCTCTTGTAAGCAAGTACATGTAAGGGTCTTGTTTTCTTATCCATTTAGCCACCCTTCGTATTGACGGAGTATTTAATTTTTTTTTCATTTGAAGTACTATTTAATAGATATATAGTTATTGCCCTCCAACATTTTATGTAGTGCTGGCTTAGTGATGATAAACTCCTTTTGACTATTTTGTGCCAAGCCTTCTGTCCTTAAAGGTTCTTTTGAGAAATCAGCTGACAACCTTATGGGAGCTCCCTTGTAGGTAACTGATTTTCTCTTGCTGTTTCTAAAATTTTCTCTTGGTATTTAACCATTGGAATTTTGATTATGATGTATCTTGGTATGGGCCTCTTTGGGTTCATCTTTTTGGGGACTTTCTGAGCTTCCTGTACGTCTATTTCCTTTACCAGGTTAGAAAAGTTTTCCACCATTATTTTTTTTCAACCTCTTGCTCTTCATCTTCTGGTACTCCTATAATGCAAATGTTGTTATGTTTGATGTTGTCTCATAGGCTACTTATATTATCTTCATTATTTTGGATTCTTTCTTTTTGTTGCTATTCTGGTTGGGTGTCCTTCACTACCCCATCCTCTATATTGGTGATTTGACCCTCCACTTCCTCCATTCTGTTTTTTCCTTCTAATTACTCTTCATCTCAGATATTGTATTTTTCACTTCTGACTAGTTCCTTTTTATAATTTTCATCCCCATTTTTATGATTTTTATCTCTTGTTAAAGTTCTCACTGAGTTCATCTACTCTTCCCCTAAGTTCTTTGAGCATCCTTATAACTAGTGTTTTGAACTCTACATCTGGTAGATTGCTTGACTCAATTTTTACTAGAGCACTGTTCTGTTTTTTCATGCTTTTTTTACTCCCTATTTTGGCTGCCTTTCTGTGCCTGTTTCTATGTACTAAGCAAAACTCTTAATTCCTCTGCTCTTATTAGTGTGGCTTTGTCAAGTGACATAGTCCTGAGAGGGGTTCAGCTGCAGACCAAGTTTAGCCCCAGCTCATGCCTCTCCAGGGTTACCTGGTCAGATTCAGCAAGCAATCCCCAGATGACTGATACCCATGCCAGAAACTGAGGTCAGGTACCACAAGCACAGAACTTGGAGCTGCTCAGCAAGAGGCACAGGGCACACTGAGATCCCCACTTGATGTGGCTTAGGTTGGGCCACAAGTTGAAATGGGCAGAGTTTCAGGGAGTCCTCTGGGCAGAGTGACCCCTGTTATCCAGTTTGATGACATCTCAGATCAGATGGCACCTGTGTCCACACTTTGGGAGTGGGGAGGGCTCAACAGAGGAATGATGGATGCGTCCAGTACTTTTGCCCAGGAGAAAGCCTTGGATGGCCTTTGCTGTGAAGCCTGACAACTCATCATCCCCCCATATGTTCCTGGCACCCCCAATCAGCCAACCCAACACTGGAGCTCAGAGTGAGTGAATGTGTCCCTGAGAAAGTTCAGTTGTGATCACGGCTCCTTTAAGAAGAGTCTGCACCTGATGACTACAGCTGCCACAACACAGCCTCTGTCTCATTCAGCTGAGTGGGACCAGGCAGCCTTTAAACTTTGTCCCCTCCTACCATTGCAGGATGATTTCTTATTTCTCTCCCAGTTACAGTGACTCTGTTCATCCAAACCCCAGGCGACTCTGCTTGATTGCTCTGTGTTTCATCATATTTCTGGTATGGCCACAAGAGGAAATGTAGAAAACTTCTATATTCTACACCATCTTCCCCCCACATTCCTATCATCAGGTTTTTAAGCAGAAACTCTTTTCCTACAAGCTAAGAGTTTAATCAAATATTCAAATTATTGAAAGACAGAAATTACCAGCCATGAATACTATATCCAGCAAAGTTATCTTTTAGATAAAAAGGAGAAATAAAGACCTCTCCATACATACAGAAGCTGAGGGAAATTTCTACCACAAGGCCTGCATCACAGGAAATACTGAAAGGGGTTATTGTACCTGAAACAAAAATGCAAAAGGATACCAAACTATGAGTTAAATGATTAACAGACCAAAGCAGGAAATTGCAATGCTTATTCAGATTAGGGCACTATGTACTTAAATATAACATAAAGGTTAAAGGAGGTAAAAACATTTAAAAAGGAGAGAAGAAGGCTGGCTACTGTAACTCAAAAAATAAACTCACAACATAAATAGAGATAATTTGTGACAACCAACACATAAAAGTGGAGGGAGTAAAGGTCTGGATTTGCAAAGGGGAATGGAGATAAGATGCATACAGAAGAAAAAGGACTACTACATACATGAAACTTTCTTCTACAAAAACATAATGGTAACTACAAACAAAAAAAAATGAGAACTAAGACACATGCCATAAAAGTAGACAAAACAGAGGAAGAAAATCATAGAATACCACCAAATAACATAAAATAACAGACAGAGACATGAGGGCAAAGAAACAATGCAGAAATTGAGATACCGAGGAGGGCGTTGGATAAAATGGCTATAAGAAATTCTCATATATCAATAATCACCTTAAATGTAAATGAATGGAACTCACCAATAAAAAGGCACAGATAAACAGATGAAATAAAAAAAAACAAAAACCAACCTTCAAGAGACACATCTCAACCACAATATCAACAAATATCGAAAAAAAATTAGGATAGTTTAAGGGGTCTCTGGGACAACAACAAACATACCAACGTTCTTATCATAGGGGTATCAGAGAAAAAGGACCTAGTGAGGAATTGAAAATCTATATGGAGAAAGTGCAGGGAGTCCCAAACAAGATGAACCCAAAAAGGCCCATACCAAGACACATCATAATCAAAATTCAGAAGGTTTAAGACAAACAGAGAGTCTTAAAAACAGCAAGAGAAAAGCAGTTAGTTACCTGCAAGGAGGCTCCCATAAGGCTGTCAGCTGATTTCTTAACAGAAACTTTGCAGGCCAGAAGGGATTGGTAGATAATATTCAAAATGTTGAAAAGTAAAGACCTACAACCAAGATTACTCTACCCAGCAAAGCTATCGTTTGGCACTGAAGGACATATTAAAAGCTTTTCAGACAAGAAAAAGCTAAAAGAGTTCACCACCAAATAGTATTTCAAGAAATGTTAAGGGTACTTCTTGAAGAAGAAGAAGGAGGGAAAAGATTAAAAATATGAATAATGTAATGGTAATAACTACATATATATCAACAATTACTTTAAAAGTAAAAAGGTTAAATGATCCAATCAAAAGATAGGATGGCTGAATGAATAAGTAAACAAGACCTTTACATATGCTTCCTACAACAGATTCACTTTAGATTGAAAATAATAGAGACTAAAAGTAAAGAGTAGAAAAAGATATTCCACGGAAAAAAAAAATCTGGGGTAGCATTACTTATACCAGACAAAATGTACTTTAAAACAAAGGCTATAACAAGAGACAAATAAGAACCCAGTAATTACACTTCTGGAAAATACTACTTTGAAGAGACATGTGCATCCATACATTCATTGCAGCATTATTTACAATAGCCAAAATATGGAGGCAACCTGAGTGTTCATCAATAGATGAATGGATAAAGAAGAGGTGACGCACATATGCAAAGGAATGTTACTTGGCCATAAAAAAAATTTTTAAAAATGAATTCTTGCCATCTGCAACAATATGGATGGACCTAAAGGGTATTGTGTTGATTGGAGTAAGTCAGAAAGAGAAAGATAAATGCCATATGATTTCACTTACATATGGAATCTAAAGAACAAAATAAACAAACAAAACAGAAACAAACTCATAGATACAGAGAACATTTTGAGGGTTGCCAGATGAGAAGAGGGTTGGAAGGATGGGTGAAAAGGGGGAAGTTATTAAGCAGTACAAATTAGTAGTTACAAATAATCATGGGGATATAAAATGCAAGATAGGAATATATAGTCAATAATATTGTAAAATTATGTATGGTGTCAAATGGGTACTAGATTTATCAGGGCGATTAACTCTTAAGTTATATAAATGTCTAATTACTATGTTGTACATCTGAAACTAATATAATATTGTATGTCAACAATAATTGAAAAATTAAAAACTGTTTTAAAGAGATCTCACATCTTAGCTCTAAGAACAAACATAAACTCAAAGTCAAAGGGCAGAAAACAAAACTCCAGATAAATGGCATCCAGAAAAAAGCAGTGTAGCCATACTTATATCTGATGAAACAGACTTCAGAATAAAAATAGGTAACAAGAGATAAAGATAAGCATTTCATAATGATAAAGGAGACAATATATCAGGAAAACATAACACTTATCAATATATATGCTTTCAATCAGGGAGCACCAAAATATATAAAGCAACTACTAACAGAACTAAAGCTAGAAATTGACAAAAACACAATTATAACAGGGTACCTAAATACTCTATTGACAGCTATAGCTCATCTAAACAGAAAATCAATAAGGAAATATTGGCCTTAAATAATACATTAAACCAAAAGGGCACAATCAACATTTACAGAGCCTTTCATCGGATTACACATTCTTCTCTAGTGCACATGGAACATTCTCAAGGATAGACCATATGTTGGAACACAAAACTAGCCTTGACAAACTCAAGAAGACTGAACTCATGCAAGGTACATTCTCCAACCACAGTGCTTTAAAATTGGAGAACAACTGCAAAAACAGTGGGGAAGACCACAAATATGTGCAGATTAAACAACATGCTACTAAAGAACGACTGAGTCAAAGAAGAAATAAAAGGAAGGATCAAAAGATACATAGAAACAAAAGAGAATGACAATACACATATCAAAACTTTGGGGATACAGCAAGAGCTGTGATAAGAGGAAAGTTTATATCATTACAGGCCTATCTCAAGAAGTAAGAAAAATCCCAAACAAATAACCTAACATTACATCTTAAGGAACTAGAAAAAAAAGAACAAATGAAGCCCAAAGTCAACAGAAGGAAGGAAATAATAAAAATTAGAGCAGAGTTAAATGAAATAAAGAACAAAAAGACATTAGAAAAAATTAATGCAACAAAGAGTTGGTTCTTTAAAAGGATCAATAAAATTGACAAAACCCTGGCTAAACTCGCTAAGGAAAAAGAAAAGAATCAAAAAAATAAAATCAGAAATAAAAGAGAAGTTACAATGAATACTGCAGAAATACAAAGGATCATACAAAAATATTATGAAAGACTATATGCCACCAAATTCAATAACTTAGAAGAAACTGACAAGTTCTTAGAAATATATAACCTTCCCAAACTGAATCATGAAGAACTGGAAAATCTAAATGGACCAATCAACAGTAAGGAAATTGAAATAATCATCAAAAACCTCCCCCAAAATTCAGCACCAGATGGCTCTGCTAGTGAATTCTACCAAACATTTGAAGATGACTTAATATCTATTCTCAAATACTTACAAAAAATTGAAGAGGCAATACTTCCAAACTCATTTTATGTCGCTAACATTATCCTAATACCAAAACCTGGTAAGGATAACACAAAAAAAGAAAATTACAGACCAATATCTCTGATGAATACAGATGCAAAAACCCTAAACAAAATCAAATACAACAATGCTTAAAAGATTATACATCATGATTAAGTGGTATTTATTCCAGAAGCACAAGGATGGTTCAACATATGCAAATTGATCATGTGATATACCACATAAACAAAAGATAAAAATTATACAATCATAACAGTAAATGCAGAAAAAATATTTGACAAGATACAGCATTCATTTATGATTAAAATACTTAATAAAATGGGTATAAAAGGAAAGTACCTCAACATAATAAAGGGCATATATGACAAACCTTCAGCTAATATCATACTTAACACAACAGTGAAAAACTGAAAGCTTTCCTCTAAGGTCAGAAACAAGACAAGGATGCCCATTCTCACCACTCCTATTCAACACAGTATTGGAAGTCCTAACTAGAGCAATCGGGCAAGGGAAAGAAATCAAAGACATCCAAATTTGGAACGAAGAAGTCAAGCTGTCACTTTTAGCAAATGGCATGATTCTTCATATAGAAAACCCTAAAGACTCCACCAGAAAAAAAAAACTATTAAAAACAATAAACAAATCCAGTAAAGCTACAGGATACAAAATTAATTAACAAAAATAGGAAAGAAAAGAAGAAATAATTTATTTTGCAATTGCAACAAAAAATAAAATAAAATACCTAGGAATAAATTTAAGTAAGAATGTGAAAGACCTATACACTGAAAATTACAAGACATTATTAAAAGAAATTAAAGAATACAAAAAGAAATAAAAATATATTTTGTATTCATGAATTGGAAGAATCAACATAGTTAAAATGGCCTTATTATCTAAAGCATTATACAGAGTTAATGCAATCCCCATCAAAACCCCAATCACATTTTTTAAACAAATAGATCAAAAAACAATTTGATTTCTATGGAATCACAGAAGACCCTGAATAGCCAAAGCCATGCTGAGAAAAATGAATAAGTCCAGAGGTATCACACACCCTGACTTCAAATTATACTACAAAGCGACAATCAGAACTGCATGGTATTGGCAGAAACAGACACACACACACACACACACACACACACACACACACACACACACACACAGAATTCAGAGCCCAGAAATAAACCCCTGTATGTATTGGCAAATAATTTTCAACAAAAGAGCCAAATACATACAATGGAAAAAAGAAAGCCTAGTCAATAGATGGGAAAATTAGAAAGCCACATGCAAAAGAATGAAATTAAACTACTATCTGTCGCCATACACCAAAATGGATCGAAGACCTGAATATAAAACCTGAAGCAATAAATCACATAAGAGAAAACATAAATACTAAATTCATGGACCTCGGTTTTAGAGAAGATTTTATTAATTTGACTTCAAAGGCAAGGGAAGTACAAGAAAAAATAAATGAATCGGACTATATCAAACTAAAAAGCTTCTGCATAGCAAAAGGAACCATCAACAACAACAAAAAAAGAGGCAATCAACCAAATGGGAGAAGATATTTGCAAACAACACCTGCAATTAGGGGCTAATATTCAAAATATATAAAGAGTTCATATAACTCAACAACAAAAATAAACAAACCAATTAAAAAATAAGCAGAGGACCTGAACAGACATCTCTCTCAAGAAGATATACAAATGGTCAACAGATATAGAAAAAGAAGCACAACTTCACTAGCTATTAGGGAAACACAAATCAAAACCACAATGAGATACCACATCACACCTTTTAGAATGGCTATTATCAATAAAACAAGTAATAACAAGTTTTGGAGAGATTGTGGGGGGAAAGAAACCCTCATACACTGCTGGTGGGAATGTAAATTGGTACAACCATTATGAAAAACGGTATAAAGTTTCCTCAAAAAATTAAGAATAGAATTACCATATGTCCCAGAAATCCCTCTTCTGGGTGTCTACCCAAGAAACTCAAAAACATTTATTTGTAAAGATATATTCACCCCAATGTTCATTGCAGCATTATCAGCATTGGCCAAGACATGAGGACAACTGAAGTGTTCTTAGAGAGATGATTGGATAAAGAAGATACGGTACATATCTACAATAATGTATTACTCTGCCGTAAGTACTGCAACAACATGGATGGATCTTAAAATTATCATGCTAAGAGAAATAAGTCAGACAGAAAAAGTTGAGAACCATATGATTTCACTCATATGTAAAATATAAAACTGAAAGCAACAAACAGGACTAACAAACAAACAAAAATTTATAGACAAAGACAACAGTTTAGTGGTTTCCAGAAGGAAAGGGGGTGGTGAGGAGATAAATAAGACTAAGGGGGTCAAATATATGGTGACGAAAGGAGATTTGACTTTGGGTGGAGAATACACAATGCAATATACAAATGATGTATTACACTGGAAAGCGATATAATTTTATTAATTAATGTCACTCCAATCAATTTAATAAGAAAAAAAGAATTTTGGAAAATGAAGATTTTCAAGGGACCTCTGGGACAACATCAAGTGTACCAATATTCTCATCATAGGAGTACCAAAGGAGAAGAGAGAGAGCAAGGGATTGGAAACCTATTTGAAGAAATAATGCAGAAAACTTGGTGAAGAAAATAGACACACAAGCCTAGGAAGCAGAATCCCAAAGAAGATGAAAGAGGCCCACAGCAAGGCACATTATAATTAAAATTTCAAAGGTTAAAGACAAACAGGAGTCTTAAAAACAAGAGAAAAACAATTAGTTACCTACAAAGGAGCTCCTATAAAACTGTCAGCTGATTTCTCAACAGAAACTTTACAAACCAGGGAGATAGGCATGAAATAGTCAGTGTGGAAAAGCAAAGATCTACAACCAAAATTACTCTACCCAGAAAAGGTATCATTTAGAATCAAAGGAGAGATAAGTAGCTTCCCAGATAAGAAAAAGCTAAAGGGGTTTATCAACACCAAACCAGTATTACAAGCAATGTTTTAAAAAATGAAATAAAACTTCTTTGAGAAGAAGGGGGAAAAAGATAAAATATATAAACAATAAAATGTCAATGACTACATACCTGTCAATAAATACTTTAAATGTAAATGAGTTGGAGCCAATCAAAAGACATAAGGTGGCTAAATGGTTAAGAAAACAAGACCAATAAATATTCCGCCTACAAGAGACCTACTTCAGGTCAAAAGACACACACAGACTAAAAGTAAAGGGATGGAAAAAAATGTTTCATAAAAATAAAAATGAAAAAAAAAAACTAGGTTAGCAATACTTAGGTTAGACAAAATTAACTATAAAACAAAGCCTATAACAAGAGACAAAGAAAGACATTTTGTAATGATAAAGGGATCAATCCAACAAGAGGATATAACCTTGTAAACATTTATGCACCCAACATAGGAGCACCCAAATACATAAAGCAAATACTGATGAACATAAAGGGAGAGATCGATAGTAATACAGTAATTGTAGGAGACTTTAACACTCTGTTGACATCAGTGGATAGATGATCCAGACAGAAAATCAACAGGAAAATAGCAGCTTAGATGACACATTATACCAGATAAATTTTATTAATATTTTTAGAATGTTTCACCCCAAAGCAGTAGAATATACATTTGAAAGCACATGGAATTAAAATTACATCGAGCATCTTCTCTAGTCAAAATGCTATGAAACTAGACATAAACTACAAGAAGAAAACTAAAAAACAGACACACATAGGCTAAATAACATGTTACTACACAGTGAATGAGTTAACTGTGAGGTCAAGAAAGAAATCAAAATATACCTTGAGACAAATGAAAACAAAAACACAAAACCCGCTGAAATCAGTTCTAAGAGGGAAGTTCATAGCAATATAAGCCTACCGTATGAAACAAGAAAAATATCAACTTTTTGAGCCACACTTCTCTTGCTCAGGCCCGCTTCCATGTCTGAAAGTGTACTTTCACTTCTAATAAAACTTTTATTTTTGGCTGTAAAGAGAAGAAGAGAGGAGAGGAAAGGAGGGGAGGGGAGGGAGGGGAGGGAAGGGAAGGGGAGGGGAGAGGAGGAGAGGATAGGAGAGGGAGGAGAGGAAAGGGGAGGGGAGGGGAAAGGAGGAGAGGAGAGGAGAGGAGAGAAACAAGAAACAAGAAACATCTCAGATGAACAGTCTAATTATATGCTAAGAGGAGCTATAAAAAGAAGAACAAACAAAGCCCAAAGTGAGTAGAAGGAAAAACAATAATAAACAACTAGAGTCTTAAAAAAAAAAAAAAAACAGTATGAAATTGTGATGAAACCGAGAGCTGGTCCTTTGAAAAGATAAACAAAATCAATAAACCAGACTTATCAAGAAAATGATAAATATATTTGATAAACCAGACTCATTTAACAAGACTCATCAAGAAAAAAAGAGAGGACCCAAATAAATAAAACCAGAAATGAAAGTGGAGAGTGACAACTGAGGCAACAGAAATACAAAAGATTATAAAAAATCACTGCAAGTAACTATATGCCAACAAACTCGACAATCTAGAAGATGGAAAAATTCCTAGAACTGTACAATCTCCTGAGTCAAAAAGAAACAGAAAACCTGAACAGACCGATAACTACTAAGGAAATCAATTAAGTAATCCAAAAACTTCCAAAAATCAAAAGTCCTGGACCAGACGTCTTCTCGGGTAAATTTACCAAACATTCAAAGAATTAACACCTATCCTCAAACTATTTCAAAATGTGTAGGAGAGAAGGCAACCAAGCTCATTTTATGAGGCCAACATTACCCTAATTCCAAAACTAGACAAAAATGCTACCAAAAAAAAAACAATTATAGGCCTATAACATTTCCGATGAACATAGGTGCAAAAATCCTCAACAAAACATTAGCAAACCAAATTCAGCAACACATTAAAAAGATTATATACCATGATCAAGTGAGATTCATTCCTGGAATGCAAGGTTGGTTCAATGTCTGCAAATCAATTAATATGATACACTACATAAACAAAATAAAAGATAAAAATAACATGATTATAGCAATAGATATAGAAAAGCATTTGACAAAATCCATCATCTGTTTATGATAAAAATGCAGTAAAGTAGCAATGAAAGGAACATACTTCATCATAATAAAGGCCATTTATGACAAAACTACAGCTAACATCACAAAGGTAAAAAGCTAAAAGCATTTCCTTCATATCAGGAATAAGACAAGGATGTCTACTTTTACCACTTTTATTCATCATAATTTTGGAAGGCTTAGCCACAACAATCAGACAAGAAAAAGAAATAAAAGGCATCCAAATTGAAAAGAAAGAAGTAAAATTGTCATTGTTTGCAGATGGCATGATATTGTATAGAGAGAACCTTAAAGATTCCACCAAAAACTGTAAGAACTGACAAATTAATTAAATAAAGTAGCAGAATACAAAATTAATATTCAGAAATCGATTGCATTGCTATACACCAATAACGAACTATCAGAAAAAAATTTTTTTAATCCCACTTATAGTTTTATCTAATAAGTACCTAGGAATATATTTAACTAAGGAGGCAAAATACCTGTACTCAGAAAATTATAAGACTTTGAAGAAAGGAATTGAACAAGAAACAAATAAATGAAAGGCTCATGAATAGGAAGAATTAACATCATTAAAATCTCCATAATACCCAAAGCAATCTACAGATTCAATAATCCCTAACAAAATACAAATGGCATTTGTCACAGAACTAGAACAAATAATTTAAAATTTATACAGAACCACAAAATACCCTGACTAGCCACAGCAATTTTGAGAAAGAAGGACAAAGTTGGAAGTATCAGGCCATCTGATATCAAGCTATACTACAAGGCTATAGTAATCAAAACAGCATGGTACTGGCATAAAGCACCAAAATAAACCCATACCTATATGGTCAATTAATCTATGACAAAGGAGGCAAGAATATACAATGATAAATATAGCCTCTTCAATGAATGGTGTTGGGAAAACTGGACAGATTTGTGCAAAAAAAAATGAAACTAGACCAGTTCTTACAACATATACAAAAATAAACTCAAAATGTATTAAAGACTTAAATGTAAGACCTGAACCCATAAAACTCCTAGAAGAAAACCTAAGCAGTAAACTCTCTGACGTTGCTCTTAGTAATATTTTTTCTGCTAAGTATTTTTGGGCAAAGGAAACAAAAGAAAAAATAAACAAACGGGACTAAAATGTTTAGCATCAAACTAAAATGTTTCTGTACAACAAAGGAAACTGTCAACAACAACAAGAAAAGACAGCCTGCTGAGTGGGAGAAAATATTTGCCAATGGTACATTCGATCAGAGGTTAATATCCAAAATATATAAAAACTCACATAACTTAACACCAAAAAAAAAAAACAACAAATAATCCAATTAAAAAATAGGCAGAGAATCTGAAGAGATGTTTCTCCAAGGAGGAAAGACAGATGGCCAATAGACATATGAAAAGATGCTCAATGTCAGAGAAATGCAAATTATCACCTCACACCTGTCGGAATAGCTATTAGCAATAAATCAAAATACAAGTGTTAGCAAGGATGTGGAAAAAAGAGAACGTTTGTGCACTGTTGGTGGGGTTGCAAACTGGTGCAGCCAATATGGAAAATAGTATGAGGTTCCGTAAAAAGAATAAAAATAGAACTACCTATGACCCAGCAATTCTACTTCTGGGTATTTATCCAAAGAAATCCAAAACACTAATTTGTAAAGGTATATGCACCCCTACGTTCACTGTAGCATTATTTACAATATTAGAAGCAATCTAAGTGTCCATCAGTAGATGACCAGATAAAGATTGGTACACTAATACAATGGACTATTACTCAGCCATAAAAAAAAAAAAATGTAACCTTACCAGTTGCAAGAACATGGATGAACCCAAGGGTATTACCCTAAGTGAGGTAAGTCTGACAGAGTAAGACAAATACCATGTGATTTCACTTATATGTGGAATCTAAGAAAACAAAATAAACAAAACAAAACAGACTCACAGAGAACAAAGTGATGATTGCCAGATGGAAGGGGGTTTGGGGGACTGGTGAACAGGTGAAGGAATGAAGATGTACATGCCAATTGTTAGTTATAAAACAGTTGATAATATTGTAATTACTATGTATGGTGCCAGGTGGGAACTAGGCTTATCAGAGGGACTTCATAAGGTATATAAATGTCTAACCACTATGCTGTACACCTGAAAATAATACAAGATTGAATGTCAACTGTAATGGAAAAATAAAAAAGAACTTTTACTGTGATATAAATTAGACCTTGTGTTTTGACTCTCAGTGATCCTGCTTGAGAAGACTATTACCACCACCTACAAACCCTAGAAACAGCACTGAGTCTCTGAGATCACATGGTTGTATTCCATTTGTCCAAAAAATATTTACTGAGTCTCTATGTACCAAACACTGTTCTAGGCACTGTGTACACAGCAACACTTGGCTCTGATTTACCCCTAAAATGCTCTGCTACACAAGTTCAAGTATGCACTGGGTAAAGCCTCACCCACAGGATGTGGTCTACCCACAAGCTTAGCTGAGGCTCAAAAGAGGGCCTCACTAGGCCCTGCACACATCGTGTGCAAAGATGTCCAGCCCGGGTTTGAGAGTCAAAGATGGCACCCAGCAGCTCCAGCTGTCAGGCTCTGTGCCAGGTAGGGTTTGTGTGAGTCCAGCACAGTCACATATTTATGTTAGGAGGTACAGCTGAAGGTGCTGAAACCTCACCTTGCTGAGACCAGTTCAGAACTAGATGAGTTTTTCAGGACAGTGAGCATCTTTCCAAGGCTTTCTTATCTAGAGAGAAGGGGCAGAAGCGGCAGTGGCCTCTGTCTCTGGCACTCTGCTAAGACTTGTACAAGCCCCTTAGACGTTGCTGTGTCAGCTGCTCAAAGAAAGCAAATGAGAATTATTTGGCGGATGGAAGAAAAGCATGTGTCCACAGACTGGACGCTGAGACCACCCAGCTCAGATTGACTCTTGTACCACTGTGGGCACCCTGGAGTCAGTTTTTTAATTTTCTATTGCTATGTCACAAATTCTGACAACCTTAGTAGTTAAAACAATACAAATATATTATTTCGCAGTTTCTGTGGATCAGGAGCGCAGGCATGGGTACTCCGCTCGTCGTCTCACATAACTGAAATCTATGGAAAACCTGGGCTGTATTTTCCTCATCTTCAGGCTTGATTGGGGAAGAATCCACTTCAAAGTTTATTCAAGTTGTTAGCAGAATTTAATTTCTTTGCAGGTGTATGACTGAGAGCCCCATTTTTCTGCTGACTACTATCCAGGGGCCACTCTCAGCTCTAAGAGGCCGCCTGCAGTTCCTTGCTATGCATCTTCCTCCACAGGCCCTCTCACAACATGAAAACTTACTCCTTCAAAGCCACGAAGGGAATTTTTCTCTCCAGCCTGCTAAAATGGAATTCTACATAAGATGTCACAATCATAGAAGTGACAATGTATTGGTTAGAAGCAAGTTACAGTTCCAGCCTGCACTCTGAAGGGAGGGATTACACCAAGGCGTGGAAACAAGGAGGCAAAAAATCATGCAGGCCACCTTGAAGTCTGTCTGCCAGAATCAGCCTAAAGACCAAGACTATACATGAGGAGAATCCCAGCTGCATTCATCTAAGTGATGGCTTGAACAGCACAGACTGTGCCCAGCAAGGAGGGGCTCTAGGCATTGCTCTCTGCTCCACATCTCATGCCAAGCCCCTAGAGAGAATCCACGCCTCAGGCACAGGATAGTAACTCAAATTACTCCTGGGGATGACCCACTTACATAGGATGAGGTAACTAGCTACCCCTTCTCTGTAACATTCTCATTCTGATCCCCATCTTTGCCCCTCCCCAAATGTGAAGAGCTTTAGCCATATCTGGCCCAATGGCCTTGTGCTTACAGACTGCAGGATTCAGCAGGGAGCCCCAAAGCAAGGTCAGTGGACCTGAGCTGGGCCCCAATATACCTCAAGATAGACACAGGTCATGTCTGGGAGTGAGACACAGTTCTGGGCACAGTAGACCCAGTTCATTGCTTCCGCAGAACCTCATCCCCACCCTGGCCACACACATTCTTTCCCCAGAGAGACTCATCTAGATTTATTCGGTCTTCCCTGGAGATTCAGGTGAGGTGGCAAGACTAGGCCCACACCTAGAAACTTGGGGAAACTTTCCTGCACGTCCCACTGAGGGTTTTCCTGTGGAGAAGAATGACCTCCTCTGTATTTACAACCAATACTGGGGAGGCATGGCAGAAGTCAGTCAATCCCTTCTGACTCTTTAAGGTTCAGGGTTCTAAGATAATGGAAACTCTTCCTTATTTGAAGATACTGGAAGAATGAAATAGCAAGCTCAATGTCACAGGCTTCTGGTGAGGACCAAATTAGATAGCACATTGTGAAATAATACTGAAATGTTATCAAGTGTATGCCACCCACCTCACAGTTAGACAACCTGAGCCTGGCTGTAGAGGGAGAAAACAAGAACAACAAATGTTTATTTTATAAAGGAAGAAAGCAAAGAAGGTTAGCAAGAGAAAGCTCTGCCCCAGACATGATATTTAGAGGAACACAAACTTCCTAGTGCAAGGGAGAAAAGAATTTCCAAACATCAGTCAAACCAAAACTTAGCACTTGATAGCCCCTTTAACAGGTAATGATGGATACTGTACATAAAGAAACCTGAGCAGAAGAGAATGACAATGAAGGACAAGGTGATGAGGGTGTAGATGGACATCCGCTTCTCCATGGTCCCCCTGATCAGGCATAGGTAGGGTCCAGGGCAGCTATCGGTTCTGCAGTGAATAATGGCTTGGCTCACCAGGGGCAGGTGTTGGAACATGAGAAGGAACAAAAATACACACTGTGAGCCAACCTGCAGGAGGAAATAAAGGAGATACAAAAGCAAAAGCATCTTCTCTTGGTGGAAGTTCAGGATTGACTTCTTTGGAGAGGGTGCCTCCTCCTGGATTCCCACCATGGAACCTTCCTCCACTTCACCTGCCACTGATTCCACGGACTTGACCTTGATCTGCTTGTGCCGAATCTGAGCCATGAAGAATTCCATGAGGAAGAAGAGGGCCAGGAAGATGAAGAAAAAGAAATACCAAATTCCCACTACAGGACTGCTAAAATTTTTTTCAAAACACTCAATCAAACAAGGGTTGGTGACATTGCCATGGCACCAGAAATCTTCGTGGATGAGGGACCAGGGCATGCGGACTACGTACACCACCACGCCGTACACAGCAATGAAGCCAAACCACAGCTGCCGCCCGATGTAGTAGCCAGATTTGTCACCGGCCACAGAGTGTAATACAGGGATCAGTCCCGCCACCGCTGCTGCAGCCATCTGCTCAGCCTCTCAAAGGACAGCGGACGCCAAGACCCGGAGAACTCGGACCACACCTCAGAAAGGGAAGGAAAGCAGAGAGAACACAGGGTCAGAATGTGAAAGCAGGTACCAAGGATCCTAAGCACATCCGAAAAGCCTGCTAAAGTTTTAGATGCAGCACCAGCTCTCAGTTTCATATTTCGACACACAAGCAGTATTTGCACACCCATGGTGGGGTTATTCCTCTCTCCACATTTCAGCCTCTGATAAAGGCTGTCAACTGCATTACGATGATGTGTGTATTCTCATCCCTCCTACTAGACTATAAGCTTCTGGAGGTCAGGAATCAAACTTTACTCATATTTTTGAGGACTTGATAAATGAATAAAGAAGGGAAGGAACAAATAAATGAATTTAGTAATTCTGGAAGGGTCTGGCCATTCTAGAAGCTCTATGGCAATTTCTATACTTTGTATCTTTGCCAGGATATTTCCTAAGACTATAGAGAAAAGGAGTAGAACATTCCCTTTTCTTTCTTGCACATGACTTCTGTTCTATCCACAGATCTTCAGAGGGTTCCTATTACCATACTTTATTTATAATAATAATAAAAATACTGATCACTTACTGACTGCCTATATACAACAAGCTCTGTGCTGGTAGTTTGGATGTATTAGCTTTACAGAAGAGTAAAACATTCAAAATCTTTTTATTAGCTTAATTTGGGTAATTGCGAGAGTTTGTCCTCTCTTGTAAACGATAGCAACCAATCACTTAACTTGAGATTTAGAGTACTTCATAAATGCTTTGGGTTTTTTATTGTGCTAAATTATATATAACACAACACTTTCCATTTTGACTATTTTTAAGTGTACAGTTTTGTGGCATCAAGTATATTCACACTGCTGTGCAACTATCACCACTATCCATCTCTAGAGCTGTTTTATCTTCCCAAAATGAAACTCTGTGTCCATTAAACACTAACTCCAACCTCCCCCATCTCTCCAGTCCCTGGCAACCTCCACTATGCTCTCCATCTCCATGAATTCGACTACTCTGGTAAGCTCCTCTGGGAGGAACCATACCATCTTTGTCCTTTTGCATCTGGCTTATGTCAGTTACCATAATGTCTTCAAGTTTCATACAATTTGTAGAATGTGTCAAAATTTCCCCCTTTTATGGCTGAATAATATTCCAGTGTATGGATATACCAAATTTTGTGAACCATCCATTCGTTGATGGACATTTGGGTTGTTCCCACCTTTTGGCTATTGTGAATAATGCTGCTATGAACATATGTACATTGATTGAGTTGCTTCTTGTGAGTATATAGCCAGAAGTAAAATTTCTGGATAATATGGTAAATCTATGTTTAATTTTTGAGGACTCGCCACACAATTTTCCATGGTGGCTGTTTCATTTTACATTCCCATCAGCAATGCACAAAGTTTCTAATTTTTCTACATTCTTGCCAACACTTGTTATTCTCTGGATTTTTTTAAAAATGCTTTGAATTTTTATTGAAAAAAATGTCACAACTAGTTATGAATTGTCACACACTAGTTGTCACAGCTAGTACTGAAAAGTCTCTTTAAAGGGTACCCGAGACTTGGCAATACTTCTAAATTATCTTAAGTATCAGGTCACATTTGGACAGCCCGTACATAGGAATCATGAGAGCCAGCCTCCAAAGTAAGCTAGCAGATGCAGGACTGCCCAGCCATCCCACCAAGGAAGGTGGATGATCAAGAACAAGAGTTAAAAGGGCATGTGAGGACAAGCGAACCAATACATATACTGAGCACTCGGCTATTAACTGACAGTGCATTCATGACCTCATTTGTTCCTTAGAATAACCTTATAAGATAAATTTTCTCAATTTCCAGATAAGAAAACTGAGATTTAGAATGGGTAAGTAACTCCCCCACAATTACTTCACCTGCTTCCAAGCTCATGGGCCTGAGATGACAGGGAAGAAAGGGGGAAAGCCACACAAGGTCCCCCTACACTCACCTGCCAACTCTCGTGATAAACGAAACAGTTGGTGTCTAGGCCCGAGGCTCTTTGCTTTTTTTCTTCAATGACAGCTTTGTGGTCGAATCCCAGTTAGCTCAAATTGAAGAGCCAAATCTCCAATAATAGGTGTTGACTAAAAGTCCAGGTTTTCACTGCAGCAGCTGAGTTTCTACAGCAGCTGAGTTTCACTGCAGCAGCTGAGTATTCTGTCTAGACTACTTATGTCCTGCTTCTGTTGTCACAGCTCTGAAGCCTCCACTTTTCCATCAGGTAACCTCCCCTTCTCACCAACTGCTCCTCTCTTTAGAATCTCCCAGCTAGCTGTCCCATTGGCTAAGTGACCTGCTCGTTATCACTCTCGGAAAAGCGGGTATAAAAGAACTTCCAGATCAGGTCTCCTACAGTTTAGAAAGAAGGGTTTTTATGGTATCAGGAGCCTGCTCTGAAGATGGAGCCAGGACCCTGGTGATATTCTTGTCAAGATCTGTCTTTTTCTGTCTGTTCCTGGATTCAGATAGTCTAGTAGTCTGAACCTAGAACAGAGTACCAGAAGATTCAACAAAGAGTGTCTGGTACTTTTCCAATTCTTTTCAAATCTCCAACCCCTCTTTCCTACACTCTCATCTCATTTAAACTGAATAAACAGAAATCACCAACCAAGGAACTCCCTCATTTTCCAAGTGAGTCCCAGATCCCATCCTTAGTCCTTTCTAGGGACCCTGCCCCGTTAGTCAGCCCCTCCCTCCCTGAATCCTCAATTTCTGCCTCTTTATAGAATTTCTCCCATCACCATCCTGTTGCCACTATCTAGCTTCTCTAGTCTTCCTCACAGCCAAGCTCCTTTAAAGACCAGCCCATCTATATGGGCTGTCTCCACCTCCTTACCTCTGGGTACACTTTCATTCTCTCCCATGTGGGGAAGTCAGCAACTCCATCTTCATTAGATAAGAAGGACCAATTCGCTGTTTTCCTTTGCCTTGCCTGACATCTCAGAGATACATTTTCAATTATAGTAATTCTATTAGGATAAGTTCACAGTATATTTATTTTTCTTTCCTGATATTTTCTAATTGTAATTTTATTTTTACAGTTTGACACCAAAATTCATACTATAAGCTACCATATATTCTTTGGAGCTCAAATTTGTAGATAGACAAAAAAAAAAAAGAAACACCTGAATCAATTTGTGTTCAATTCAAAGAACAATTTCAAAAGAATGGTTATCTAAATTTCGTCAAACATATGGAAAAAAAAACAGTATGCAGTCATTTAACTCTAAATCTTCAGCGCCTGGCATTAAGTAAATATCAACAAATTCTTGTATAATGTGTGAATGAAAGATACAAAACCAAGGGAGGAAAAAGCTGCAAAAATCTATGTGCTTGGGAAACACAACATTGCTTCATTCTGTATGCTTGCTATCAACTACTAGAAAGTATATAGAAAAGTTAAAATAGATAAAGCATTGAAATAGTGGAGTTGTATGTGAATCTACTTTTCATTTGTAGATTCACTATTATTACAATGAATAAAAACAGTGAGGAAGTGCTAGAGTTCTCTATAATACAATTTCATTGCTTAATCTGGTAGAAAATGTAGTTTGGGTTAGCTATTGCTGTGAATCAAACCATTTCAAAACCTAGTTACCTAAAACAGCAATGACTTATGTATTTCTAATGACTCTGTGTGTCAGAAGTTTGAGCAGGGCCTACGTGACCAATTCTTCTCTTCAGATCTGGAGTATCTCATGAAGTTGCAGTCGGATGGCAGCTGGGCTGAGCTGGAAGGTTTAAGAGGGCTTCACTCACATGTCACATGTCCAGCTCCCAGGCATGGCCTCTCTCACTGCATGTGTTGCCTCGTCACTCAGTATTTTATCTCAGCATTTTTTACTGCATGGCAACTGGCCTCCCAGATAGCATAAAAGCAGAAACTATTCTTGCCTCTTAGGCGCTAGCTTCAGAAGCCACATAATGTCACTTCTGTCATCTTGAACCCACAGAGAGGGAAATAGATCCAACCTTGATAAGAGGCAAGGTCTCGCATAAAAAAATCATCCATGATGGGAGATACAGTTGTGGTTGCCTTTGGAAACTTCTGCCACTGGGTGTTTAAATGATGTTGCATTCCCAAATTTACAAAAAAAAAAAAAAAAGCTTTGTTAAGCTACTCCTACTGAGCAGGCAGCCTGGTGTAATAGACTTTAAGGATAGTGGCACATAAAACCCTGAGTGTTCTTTTTAATCATCTCAATTGATATGAGCAAAGAAATTAGCAGCAGCAGTCTTGAGCAGATGTGAGGGTGCTTCCAGAGGCACTGAGCCTGGCTACAATGGGACTCTTTGCAAGGGGCTGTTAATCTAATCTTCTCAGTATGGGCTCCTGAACTTTGACCACTGTCCCCTAAAAATGACAGGAAGTCACTGAAACATTTCAAGTAGGGAGGCAACATGACCTAGTTTATATTTTACATGGCCAGCCTGTCTGTGGTATGAGTGTATTAGATTGAATGGAGACAACAGACCAGAGAGGAAGCTACTGTTAATATCTAAGCCATAAAGGGTGGAGGCCTGAACTAACAGGAAGTGGGGACATATGGTGGCTGAGTGAATGTAGGAAGTTAGAGAGAAGGTGGCATCAAGAAATGAGAACCCTCAGAGTTATTAAACAGCTAATTTAAACATAAAGAGAAGTGTAGCAAAATATTGGTAATATAGAGTAGGGGTGTACTACTGACTTTTAGTTCTTCACCAAGGATCTAGGGGGTATCTTTGTCTTGGTTTGTTCAGATCTTTTTCATCAGCTGGATTCTCTGGAACCTACTTGAACTCTTCTATGAATCACATCAAAAATATTACCATATTCAGAGCATAATCTATGTCCTGCGACTCTCAACACAGTCTGCTATGGGCTGATTGTGCACCCCTACCACCACCACTAATTTATATGATGAAGTCCTAAATCCCCTGTGTGACTGTATTTGGAGATGGGGCCCATAAGAAGGTGATAAAGGTTCGATGAGATCATAAGGGTGAGTCTTAATCTGATAGGACTGGAGTCCTTATATGAAAAGGAAGAAATACAAGAGCTTGCTCTTTTTCCATGCACCCACAGAGATGAGGCCGTGTGAGGACACAACAAGAAGGTAGCCATCTACAAGCCAGGAAGAGAAGCCACACCAGAAACCAAGCCTGCCAACACCTTGATCTTAGGCCTCTGGCTTCTAGAACTGTTAGAAAATGAATTTTGTTTTTTAGACCAACAAGTGGCATTTGATAAGGCATCTGTGTTATTTCGTTAGGGCAGCTCCAACAGACCAACATAGTCTTCACAGGTAGATACTGTCATTCCCATTTATAGATGAGGATAAGGCTCAGAATTTGACTTGACTAAGATTCCAAGGGCCATAGCAGCTCACCCTTTGCACTCCAGTGGAGCTTTCATTATGTCAGCCTTTGGTTTTTGCAGAGAATTGTCTGAGCTAATCCAGGAAGTACCAAGTCTTTACCAACCCCTATTTCCAAGACCCTAACTGCTGGTCTCTGTGTCAGCTTGCTGTGCAGACCCATAGAATGATGAAACTTCAAGACCTGCTCCGAAACACTACCCAGACAGACTTCCCAGTCTCAGAGGTACAGGGCTCTGCTGCATCACTCTTGCCCTCCCGCAATAGCAAAGGCGGTCATATAAGTCATCTATAAACTTCTCTGCACGAAAAGAGCTACTTTCTGGCTGTAGGAGACTCTCATAGGAGACTCCAGGACCTCACTGCCTTTTGGAACTACGATGTTGCTCATTTTAAAGAGGAGCCTTTTCTGATTTAATTGGTTCTCGTTACCTTCCCCTAAGCTACCTAAGCTTCTAATAGCCTTGTTTTAAATATAGGTGGACAAGGGCCCTCCTGAAGCAACTTCTGATGTTTTTAAGTGAACCAGATTAAATTGCCATTTTTGCAGATCAAAAATGACTGAATATCAGCAATTTCATAAACACATTTGGCCCTCATTCCTTCCCCCTCTCTCTCATTTGGTAACTTCTGGGTGCCCACGATGCATGCCAACCTCTGATGGCCCTGGGCCGCTAACTGCTTCCTACCACTCAGTACAGCAGTGTTCCAGTTCTGCACAGAGATAGAGCCTTGGAGAGAAATGCACAAAGGAGAGGCTATGGCCATAGAGGTAGAAAGATGCTGAAGGAACCAGATGGCAGAGAATTTTAAAGGATCCAACTTGGGGGGTTCCTCCCTCCCTGAGGCTACCACAACCATGGAACTTTAGTGCCTCCAGGAAGGACAAGGAAGGCACTGGGAGGCCAAATACCCTCACCACTGCTCTCCTGGCCTCATGAACAGCCTTTGTACAGCCTGGGCACTGGTTTGATAACATAATGTCACAGTTCTCATTAAAACCAGCTCAGCCTTTGTGTCTGGCAGGTCCCATTTGACAGATGTTGGCAGAATTTTGTCAGAAAAAACCTTATGGTTCAAGACAGAAACAAAGAAAGTTCAAGGTGAGCAAAAGCCTGCCACGCCTTGTCACAGAGTTAGCCTGATACGGCCCTCATCATGTCCCACCGTGGGCTGGACTAGACCCAGAGGGTTGGAAGAGATGAGGTTTAAGAGGCAGGGAGAGGCTGTGGTTAGAGCTGGCCTTCCCTAGAGTGCTGCTTGCTAATGGTAACAGACTGCTAGCTACAGGGATATCAGCAGGGGTGCTCTCCACATTTAGAATGTAGCTTTCTATGAAGTGGTCCATTGATTAGCATCCCCAGCCTGGGAGAACTAAATGCCAATGGCACTTTCAAGGAATTAAGACAACCCACGAGTCTAGGGCTGGGAGCTGAAGGCAGTTTAGAGTGCTATGCCCTCCCCATTTAAAAGAGACATTCCCTTAGAACTTTCCAGCTCTCCTTCAATCCAGTCTTTAGTTGGACTCTACCTTCCTAACTGGCTGATCTGGTGACAATTACAGAAAAAAGGATAGGTGAGCTCAGGGGGAGTTTGATAAGGGAAATGCTAGGAATGAAGAGTCTCCAGCCAAGCTTTAGGAAAAGAGACCATCCAAAAGTGAAACTGGCAATGAGTAGAAAGAACCAGAGGCAGTGGGTCAAACCCAGCACCTGTGGCCGAGGAAACAATATGTTTGCGAAAAAGAGAAAGAAGAAAGAGAGCCATCTGTATTCCTAGGGCCTCCAGCCAAGACTATAAATGCACAAGTATATACACTGCCAGGGTAAGGCCCTTACCTCACCACCACTGGGAGATGGAAGCTCACTCAAGATATTAATAAAGTAGGCTAAGATGGGGAAAGCAGTGTCCCATGGGATCTGGGCATGAGAACCCAGGTGTCCCAGGTGACCTCCATCATCTCAAGACCAGTTTTGATAAAGGTAGGTGTTTCAGAAGACATCTCCTCACTCCCTCACTCCAGAGGTTCACACATGAGCCTGAGCCAAGAAGGGTGACTGCCACATAAGCAGACCAGTCAAAAAGCAGCAGAGGTGGACTCAGTGAAGCTGAAGGAGGTGATACCAGTTTGCAGTGTCAGAATGGAGGGAGGCCCACACTATGTACGGTGAGGAAGGTACCCTGAAAACCCATAAGTTGCCCCACCCATCAGAGGTGGTTAACACTCATCAATACCACCTTGTCAAAAACACAAAGAAGTAGAGTTTGTAACACCAGTTCACATTAGGACTATTTTGTTCTCTATGGCAGCAGTCCCCAACCTCTTTGGCACCAGAGACCACAGTGCTCCTGTGAATCTAATGCCTGATGATCTGAGGTGGAGCTGAGGTAGTGATGCTAGTGCTGGGGAGCAGCTGCAAATACAGATGAAGCCTCGCTGGCTCGCTCACCGCTCACTATTTGCTGTGTGGCCTGGTTCCTAACACACCATAGACTGGTACCAGTCTGCAGCCTGGGGGTTGGGGACCCCTGCTCTATGGTATCTCCAGGGCTTAGAGGAGCTCAATAAGTAAGTAAATAAGTAACAACCTACTTGGGCCAAGAAAGATTTTGAAAATTATGTATTTCACATTGCCTTGGCTTGAATTAAATAACATCTTGCCCAGGAATAGACCAGATCACCAAGACTCAGGAGTATGACCAGAAGGTATACTGACAAATAAAGGGCCAGGACACTAAATTGGTATTCTCTGAAACAGTAGCCAAGAGGAAATCATAACCCAAATATCTATGGAAATTCCAGGGCCATCACAGCGAGGATGACAGAGTGCTTGGGGCCTAGAAGACCCAGAGGTGGATCATCAGAGGGAATTCTTTGTGGGATAGGAGCTATGGTTAAACTAAAGACCTAACCAATACCCTGAACTTGAAAGCCAGTCAGTTGTCGCCTAATAAAGATATACTTTTGAGCCACTGAAATGTTCAGGTGGATCATCTCACCTGGAGGATTTCTGGTTTATAAGGAATCAGGACATTACAAGCAGATTACCATGTACTTTGTGCATGAGGTCATGATCCAGCATCCTAAGATAAAGCAGTGACAGTGTCAAGACACATCTTGGATGTTGTTCTACCTTTATAATGTATCCACGACCAGGACCCAAATGGACCTTCACCTGACAAATGGTATGTATAGGTCTCATATCTACGTAGCAGGAGTGAGCAACAATGCATGAGAACTGTGTGGTACATATGCATACAATATACTACAACTGAGAGAAACCATTTTCATATCATAGCATCACTGTCTTATGTAAGAGGATACTGAAGCTCTAACTGTGGGGATCCTTGCCAATGACCAAGGATTAGCATATGGGAAAAACACAGCTACTGCTCTAATGAAAGAACTCATGTCATCATCCTTGACATGCAGGACTGGCCCTCCTTCAGACACAACCTAGACTTTTTGCCCATTATATCTTCTATAGGAGGGAACAGAAATAAATATAAGATGGAATAGACTTCCATATAAGCAAATGCACAGCACCACCCCAATCTAAGCCAGAGGACATACTATCTACTAAAAAGAAACTGCATACAGGAGCTATCAACTGGAAAAGGTGAATATCCTCACTTCAACCTTTCCATAGTGCAACTCAACATGGAGGAGTGGACATGGGACTGGATGTCCCACTACTCAATTAAGTATTTCTTTTTTTTTTCATTTCAGCAGCAGTGACTATGGGAACCATGAGGCTAGGGCCCAGTGCCCTGTCTGAGGAAATGGTAGACTCTGGACAGACCATAGCATCCCATTATCTCAAAATTTCCTTCCCTCTAAAATGGTTTTGGCAAATCTTCTTGAACTCCAGCCCCACAAAAGAATGATGGTGGAATAAGATATATGCAGACCATTAGGAAGAAGTGTGAGTATTGTTTCATGACCAGCCCTAAAGCCTTGGCCTATGGAAATGGAAGTTTTGAAAGCACAGCCTATGGCAAATGCTGCCATCCTACCCTTTTCCCATAGTACTAGAATTATAGTACTAGAATAGGCTCATAGGTGTTCTGAATAAGCCCCTCTTGTAGCCCAAAACATTCCAGTCAAGGGGATGTGAGTAGAAGTGATGTGTGCACCTTCCAGGTCATATCTTTAAATGGAAAGGGCTCTCCCTCTCCTCTTTCTTTCCCCATCTGAAATGCCATGCCCAGATGCAGACAAAGACATTCCCTGATGGATAGTGAAATTAAAAAAAATAGAAGGAGCCTGAATTTTTACTTGTAAAAAAATTACAATGTTTTCTGTTTTGTTTTAAACAATTTTTAATATTTTCAATTACAGTTGATGTACAATATTATATTAATTTCAGGTGTAAAACATAGTAATTAGACATATACATAATTTATGAGTTGATCACCCTGATAAATCTGGTACCCATCTGACACCATATGTAGTTATTACAATATTATTTACTATATTCCTTATGCTATACTTTACATCTCCATGACTATTTTGTAACTATCAATTTGTACCTTTAACTTCTCTCTTTTTTTCACCCACTCTCCTAACCCCTTCCCACCTGCCAAACATCAAAATGCTCTGTAAATGAGTTTGTTTCTGTTTTGTTTCTTTTATTCTTTAGATTCCACATGTTAGTGAAATTATATGGCATATGTCTTTCTCTGTCTGACTTACTCCATTCAGTACAACACCCTTTAGGTCCATCCATGTTGCAGATGACAAGATTTCATTGAGTAAGATGGCAAGATTGTAAATAATGCTACAATGAACATGTGGATTGGTATGTCCCTTCAAAGAATTATTTTGGGTTTCTTCAGATAAATACCTAGAAATGGGATTACTGGGTCTTTCTTTATCTTATTACTAGGTCCTTCTTTGCCTTTGTTTTAAAGTCTATTTTGGTGATGTCAGAAACATGGTGGAGTGAGAAATGTCTTCAGATCTCTCCCTGTGAAACAACAATAAGCTGAAAATCGAAAACTCAACAAAAACATTCAAATAAACTGTACACATCTGAGTATGAGATCTATGCATAAGAGCTAACACAGGTCAGAACACTGAGAGTTAGGCGGTAGACTGGAAGAATCAAAGAAGCTGCCTTTCACAGCCAGAGCTCTCTGCAGGAGGAG
This sequence comes from Macroglossus sobrinus, assembly GCA_004027375.1. Lineage (NCBI taxonomy): Eukaryota > Metazoa > Chordata > Mammalia > Chiroptera > Pteropodidae > Macroglossus > Macroglossus sobrinus. Next base: position 1,828 of record PVKZ01006756.1, on the reverse strand, counting down.
GGGGAGGGGAGAAGGTGCGGCAAGTTCCCTGAACAGCCCTACCTGGGAGAGCTGTGAGTTCCATGCAGCTAGTGGCAGTGCCCAGGCATCAAGGCAGAAAGCAGAGAAGTGGAACAGTAGAGAAATAATAATTGATTATTACCAGCAGTAGTTGTAAAATGCAAGGCTGAGCCACAGCCCCCATCGCCCAACCCAGAAGGCACTCCCCATATCCTCCAAGATGGAACACTGCAGGGCCCCAGGGGAATCTGAACAAAAACTACCAAAACTGTCGGTAACATTGCCAGGGACTGAGACTGAGTGTAGCAAGTGTGACTGAATAAAAGAAAAAAAAAGGCATTATTAAGACTTTATATAAAGCAGAGATCCAAGAGGATCAGACAGCACATACTGGAAACCAAAAGAAAAGCACCTTCTTTGCAACAAGCCAAAGAGAGACTTTTATATAATAAATCTTTCTGGGAGAAAAAAAAAAGCAGAATACACTTCCATTAATGCCCTGGTGAAGAAATAGTCCATTAAACACCCTGAATTCCAAGGTGACAAGGCAACTCAGAAAGAAAGATAAAAGTCTCCAGAAAATAACCTTAAAGATATAGAAATATGTAACTTAAATGACGGAGAATTTAGGATGGTACTTCTAAAAAAAACACAGTAAGATCCAAAAAAAACTCATACCAACAATGTCAGGACTTGAAAAAACAACTAGATGAGCACAATGAGTTTTTTAGAATAGAGACTGAAACCCTGAAAAAGAACCAAATAGAACTTCTTGAGATGAAGAACACACTGCAAGAGATTAAAATAAAATAGCAAGGGAAATAGTGTTGACCAAATGGAGGAAAGGATCAGTGATATCGAAAACAGAAATATAGAAATAAGTTGAAAGAAGAGAGAAACCGAAGGATGAAAAATAATGAAAGAGAAATACAAGAACTAGCTCATAGCATCAGGAGAAGAAACAAAAGAATAATGAGTATTACCGAAGGCAAGGAAAAGAAGCAGGGACTAGAAAGCATTTTCAGACAAATAGTGGATGATAATTTCCCAAATCTAAAGAAGGAGCTGGCACTTAGAATTCAAGAAGTCAACAGAACACCCAATTATCTCAAGCCAAAAAGGCCTTCTGCAAGACACATTGTACTAAAATTATCAAAAATCAATGACAAAGAAAGAATTCTCAGGGCAGCTAGGGGAAAGATGACAGTAACCAATAAAGGAAAACCCATTAGATTATCATCGAACTTCTCACCACAAACCTTAAAAGCCAGAAAGGAGTGAAAACAAATTTTCAAACTTAAATGAAAGGAACTATCAGCCAGTAATAATGTACTCAACAAATCTCTCCTTTAGATATAAAGGAGAAATAAAGACCTTTCCAGATACAAAAAAAAATTGAGGGAATTCTCCACTACAAGGACTGCATTACATGAAATACTGCAAAGGGTCAGCTCACCTAAAACAAAATAACAACAAAAAATACATAACTAGGAATAAGGCAACTAGCAGGCAGATAGAAGCAGAGGAGTACAACAACCCTTACTAAGAACAGGGCATTATAAACTTAATAAGAAGAGATTTGCTATAGCAAGATAGTTCAGCATACATAGGGACAAACTGAAACCATAATAACAGAAAAAGGGAGGATTCAAAGATCCAAAATTACAAAGGGGAATGGAGAAAAGGCACACTATATATGTATAACTACCCTCTACATATTTGTAATGGTAACAACACGCCAAAGATTCAGAATTGAAGTATATACCATAAAACAAGAAGGACCAGAGAGAAAATCCAAAAACCCAACCAAAATTTAAAAACACACAAG
>PVKZ01006755.1:0-30691 GCA_004027375.1 Macroglossus sobrinus | reverse complement strand
AAGAAAGAAAGAAAGAAAGAAAGAAAGAAAGAAAGAAAGAAAGAAAGGAAAGAAAGAAAGAAAGAAAGAAAGAAAGAAAGAAAGAAAGAAAGAAAGAAAAGAAAGAAAGAAAGAAAAGAAAAGAAAAGAAAAGAAAAGAAAGAAAGAAAGAAAGAAAGAAAGAAAGAAAGAAAGAAAGAAAGAAAGAAAGAGAAAGAAAGAAAGAAAGAGAAAGAAAGAAAAATAGACAGACAGAAAGACAGCAGGTAGATGATGAATAGATAAATTTATGGATTCTAGGAAAAATGTAGGGAATTAAATATCTCTGTTCCTTGTTTCTCATTTGTTAAACCAGTATTAAACTGCGTCTGTATGAGCAAAATATTTTATTCCAATCTGTAGAAAAATTCTACATATCCTTAGAGCATATCCTTAGAGCTTCCTTAACTCTCTGAGGTCATCAGGTCATCATTCAAAATTACACATGCATTCATTTTCTTTGGCTCCCCAAACAATATTTCAGCACCTCATCTCCAGTATTTCATCTTTCTTTCCATTTTCTCCCTTAAGCACTAGCTTAATAAAAATATTGTTTATTCACTCCTTGTGTTTATTACCCATCACCCCTCTCTAGAATAAATGCTCTTATCGAGGAAAAAAAATCTAATTTAACCGTGGTCTACATGGAGTAAGGGTAGATCTTCTGTGTTCAGTCTGATGAGTCTTCACAGGTATATACGCCCACTTGACTCCAAGCAGAACAAGCTACAGAGGATTTCCATGACTCCAGAAAGTTCTTTCATCTCTTTCCATCGATTCTCCTTGCCCAGAGGCAGTTTTGGGGAATATCACGCAAGTTTGCGTGTTCTTGATTCTCCTAGAAATGAGTTATGCACAGTAATTATTTGTTTCTCTGTTTCTTTCACCTCAGCACAATATTTTTAAGATTCCTCTCTTATCGCTGCATCTATCAATAGTTTATACATTCTACTCTTCATGGATTTTTAGGCTGTTTTAGGTAATTTCCACTTTTCGAATACCATTAACGAATATGCTATCAACTTGCTTGTAAGAATCTCTGTTGTACACAGATTTATCTTGGGTACAAATACTTGGGAGTGGAGTTACTTGGTCAAGAATTAAAGTGTTCTGTTCTGCCAAAATATTCCCCAAAGTGCTGTGTGATTCCACGCCTGCCAGCGTGCTTGAGAATTTAACTCACTCCACGTCCACACCAATATTTTGGCGCTGTCTTTGGATTTTAGCTGTTTTAGTGAATGTGAAACAATCTCTCTCACGGTCTTAATTTTCATTTCCCTTAAGAATAATTACATTTAGTACATTTTCGTATACACATTGGTTCTTTGCATAAATTACTCTGTGAAGTATAAAAGTCTGCAGCTTCTGTTTTTTTGTTGCCGAAGTTCACGTATTCCGGATGTGAGTCTTTTGTCAGATGTATGTATTGTGACTATATCCCCAAATGTGTCGCTTGCCTATTCATTTCTGATGGTATCTTTTGATAAGCATAAACTTTCCATTTTGAAAAGTCCAGTTTATCAGTTTCCCTTTTTGGTCAATATTTTTTAGGAAACTTTTACCTATGTAAAGGTTGCAAAGGTAGTCTCTTATATTTTCTTCTGGATTTTTTATGATCCTAACTTCTAAAGGTTTATGATCTATTTCGAGATGACTTTTTTTTGTAAATAGTGTTTGGTAAGTGTTGATTTTTTTCCATTTGTGGAAAACACCATCCTTTCTCTGTTGAATTACTTTGGCACCTTTAAGGAAAATCAGTTGACTGTCTATATGTTGGTGTATTTTTGGATTTTCTTTCCTGTGTCACTGATATACAGATGTGTCTTTTTACAAATAGCACAGTCATGAATACTGTGTCTTTATAGTAAATCTTGAAAATAGGTGATATATGTGCACCAAACTTTTCTCTTTTTCAAAATTAGTTCAGCTATTTTAGGCCCTTTTTAATCCCATATAAATTTTAGGGTCATTTTGTCAAATTCTATTTTTAAAAAAGCCTGGGGGAATTGATTGAGATTGCTATGAATCTTTATATCATTTTAAGAAGAATGGTCATCTTAATAATACTGAGTCTTCCAATATATGAACATGGTATTATTTCTTGATTTATTTAGGGTCCATTTAATCATTTTTTACTGTATTTTGTTGTGTTTATTGTGAAAGTCTTCATTAGATTTGTTCCAAATTATTTAATCTTTTCATTTTATATAAATTATTTATTGAAATGTATTTTATAATTATGTTTTCTAGTATATAGACATACAGTGATTTTCATATTGAGCTTATATCCTGTAACTTTTTATTCATAATAGATCTCATAGTACTTTTGTAGGTTCTATGCAAAATTCTGAGACCTGTGTATCAAAAAGATTTTATTGGCATGAAATAGACATATTGATCAATGGAACAAAATAGAGAGCCCAGAGATAAACCCACACATATATAGTTAATTAAATTATGACAAAGGACTTAAAAATATACAATGGGTAAGAGGCAGTCCATGCAATAAATGGTGTTTGGAAAGCTGGACAGCCACATGCAAAGGAATGAAATTCAAACACTATCTTATACCATACATGAAAACCAAATAAATATGGATTTATGTCTTTTCAAGTTAGTAGTTTGGTTTTCTTTAAATAAATATTCAGAAGTGGACTTGCTGGATAGTATTGTAGTTCTAACTTGAATAAACTTTCTGGTTTCTTAGCGTGCTCTCTCTTTTCCTTATGAGATTCCCATACTATGTACATGTCTGTACTCAATGATATCCTGTTAGTCCCTTATGCTTGATTACTTTTTCATTCTTTTTTCTTTCTGCTTCTCTGAGTGACTGATTTCCAATGACTTGACTTAGAGGTCTCTTGTCTTTGTCTGCTTTATATATATATATATTCTTGTCTTTGTCTGCTTTATATATATATATATATATATATATATATATATATATATATATATATATATATTCTCCTTGGAAACCCTCTCGTGAATTTTCCAAATCTGTTGTCTTCTTCACCTTCCTTATGTTGCTTAAGTTTTCTGTTCCTTTTTGAATTTCTAGTTTTACCATGCATTATTCTCCTAACCTTGGTAAGCATCTTTATGATGGTCGTTTCGAATTCTACATTAGGTAAATCTAATCTCCATTTCATAAAGTCGGATTCCGGAGATATATTTTTTTCTTTTGTTTGGAAAATCTCTCTATCTGGCTTCTATTGAGTTTCCCATCATTTTTCTTGCTTCTTTGCATATTTTATCACCTTTACGACTTAAATTGTGAAAAAATTACAACAGACATAAAGAAGTTGATATTTATTTTCAGAAAAGGGCATGCTCTGGTATCTTAGGCCTTTATTGGAGTTGACTGAGTAAGCATCATTTGTACTTGAGCAAATCTTGGGGAATGTGTTACAGCTTTAATTAGCTTTTTTTTTTTTTTTTCTTCTCTACCCTGAGCTATCAGAATGCCACTACAGTGTTTCCCACGAAGTTCTGGAGTGGCCTGGCAGTATTTTTCTCCATACCCTACCTACCCACCCTAGCTTCTGGAAGGCTAGTGCGGGTACAGAGTACTCTGTAAAGATTCCTCAGACCTCTGAAGTCAGAGATGTTTAGCTGATCTGTTTACCGCAATGCATATAGTAGACACCCAATAAATACATGTTTCATGAATATAAATCCCAGATTTCGGTGTCAGTGGGACCAGAGGCCAGATAACAGCATTTCATTCTATCTCTGTTCTACTGGTCTGTAAGACAATTAATGAAATTACAAAAGGACTATGTATTAGGCTTTTTTAGACTTGTGATAAAGCGATTTGTGACATGCTCTCCCTTCTTCTTGCTCACCCGAACCGTGAAAGAGTAAGGGAATCATGCAGGGTCGTTATTTGTTCTTCTCAATGAATTTTCTCAGGTGTAGGATACCACATAATCATGGTGAAGGAACCTCACTTCAACATTGAAGAAATCTCCACACTGATTTATGATTACATACCGTCGGCCACTCTGGAGAAGAATATCAGCAATGAATTATCTTTTATTCTACCCAGAGACTACACACACAGGTATGGACGAAGAGGGAAAAATTCTGTGTGTGTGTGTGTGTGTGTGTGTGTGTGTGTGTGTGCGCACACGCACACTTGCTCACGAGCATGTGCATGCAGTGGAGGTGATTATCAACAAGAATCCCATTCTTATGTAGATGGATATTCACTTACAAATATGTGTAAAAATTCATTTTAGTTTATGTACTTTAGAGTTGGTATAAAAAAGGAAAAAATCTAAATCTACAAATATATGTAATGGAGAGGAGGAATTACATCAAATGTCAACGGGCATACTCTAGATGGTCACATTTTTTTTTCCTTTTATATTTTTCTGTTTGCCCCTCGAAAGGACAATATATCTATTACGTACATTATATTTATTAAATATGTCATATGTAATATGTATTATACATCATACATAATATGTAACAAGACTCATGTGATTAGGAAACCAAATATCCATGTATTAAGAGTAGCTATCCCCGGGGATGACAGTATGATGATTTTTATTTTTTTATACATCCATTTTCTGAATTTTGTACAATGCACACATATTAATTTCATAACTCACCTAAAAGAAGCAGATATGGGTGAATCGTAGCCGAAAAGACAAACGGAGACCCAGGGACACAGACAACAGTTTAATGAAGACCAGAGAGAAAGGGGGAGGGGAGAAGTCGATAAGGGCGACGGGGGTCAAATATAAGGTGATGGAAGGAAACTTGACTTTGGGTGGTGAACACACAATGCAGTATATGTATGGCGTATAATTGAATCATACACTTGAAACCTATAGAATTTTATTAACCAATGTCAATTAACTCAATAAGTTTAATAAAAATAAATGTCTTGAACATAGTATTTTTTAAAAAGCCATAGGAGGAAGGGGATTTAAAACACACGAAATGCTGTCAAGTAGATAGATTAGATCAGCTCTATATCACTCACAGGGGTAGGATTAGAACCAGTGGGCGAAACTAGATAGGACTGAATGGAAAACAGTTTAAGCTCAAATATAGAGGAAATTTTAACAGAGCTGCCAAAGAGGAAACTTTGAGTTCTCGCAACCCTGACAGTGTGTAAGGAGAGGTTCAATTGCTCCTCAGTGGAGATGTAATAGATGATTTGGAGATCTGGAGTTTTCTGGAACAGATAATCTATTGAATGTAAAATGCCATCAAATCTTCCCAGGAAAATGCCCTTTAAAAGCCTCGCTGTCTTGACCTTTCATCTGGCTCAATTTCTACAGATTTTTTTTTTGGCTGTTGAATCACATGTTTCTAATGCACCTACTCTGGGTTCTATTATTTTTTTTAATTTATTTTAACTATGGTGATATTGATTAACGAAATCCAGTAAGTTTCAGATGTACAATGCAACAGTATCCATTTTCTATTTCTGAGTATTTTCTTTCTCTATTAACTTGTATATGACTTTCTCTTCTGACTTACTGAATAGTTGACTGAGGAACCATAGCAGCTGTGCGTGTGATAAGTTAATTCATGTCAACTTGCTAGAATTATTAGCATCAATAAGCTCTCTTGATAGTTTATTAGAAGAGCACATGTTTGTTTCCAAGAACTGAGTCAAGTAGGAAGCAATTTGCTGTAACAATTTACTAGCCTCTTTGTTTCTTTGTTTCTCTCTCTCTCTCTCTTTTTCTTTCTTTCTTCCTTTCTTTCTTCCTTCCTTCCTTCCTTCCTTCCTTCCTTCCTTCCTTCCTTCCTTCCTTCCTTCCTTCCTTCCTTCCTTCCTTCCTTCCTTTCCTTTCCTTTCCTTTCCTTTCCTTTCTTTCTTTCTCTTCTCTCTTTCACCATTTTCCCCACCTTTTTGATTTACCAGAGGCATGAAATTATAATGAGCACTGAAGTGAAGAATGATCTACATTTTCTCCAGTCTTGAGGGGAAATTAGAATCAGTGTAGAATAAAAAGATGTAAATAAGAACATCTGATTTCGCGCTAGCATTTTCTCTCTCCCCTCCCCCCTCCCTATCGTGTTCTCATTCCCATTTTTATTCTTGTTCCAGCTTTGAAGCTCTCTTTACTAATCTGGAGAAAAGACAGGCGGAGCTGGGCATAGCCAGCTTCGGTGCCTCTGTCACCACCATGGAAGAGGTGTTCTTCAGGTGAGCCACGCTGCACAGGGACACGTCCGAGAAAGAGCCACGTCTCAGTGTCCTTTGTCAGTTTAGCACACTTTCAGATTCACGCATTAGAAATTTAAGAGGTCATTTCTTTAACGTCATTTGTTTTGCAAAGAAAACACTGAAGAAAGTGTTAACCACCATCATGTGTCGAGGAATGGGTAGTTAGAGTATGGATTAGACTACGATCTTTCATTTCAGTGAGTTCAACTTAACGAAACGCTCATGACATTGAGCTTGTTCTTCCCGCTGGCCACGGGCTGGTGGCAGTCTGGTGACCAGCATCTGGGAACCACTGCTCCACCATCCTTACCACGTCACTTACCGTGGCCCTCCCCGTCCGTAAGCAAAGCAAGGAGGCTTCGGAGTCAGGTGTTCATGACACTCCCCAAGCAAGATATGCTGGGGGTAAAATTGACATGAAATACTTGGTATTTTTTTTCATGTAGGGTCAGTAATTTGGAAGATGTACAAACAGATACCCTCACTACCCAACCTCAGCCTCCCTCTCTGGTGACCGAAGCCTCAATCAAGGACCAGGATATAAACATGTCCACATATGAGAGGCCCGAATCTTCCACCGTGAACAAAAGCCCTCCCGTTACGTTTAACACTGGGGTGAGCACCTTTGCCTAGACCCCCGATGTTTATTTGGTTGGAGCGCCAGAGGTATGTTTTTTTTGTTGTTATTTTGTTTTTGTTTTTGTTTTGTTTTTGTTTTGTTTTTAATACTTAAACAAAAGGAGCATGAATCCTCAGCATCACAGACCTGACCAGATACGGAGCAGCCTGGACCAAAATCTAATTTATTTCCCGGTGCAGAGATAACGGACACCAGATAAAGGGCTCAGCTGTCGGTTTCCCATTGTTGTTCCTCTCTTCTTTTTTGTTCGTTTTTAGAATGCTTTTCGTTTTTTCAGATTGATAACCCCACTTTTTTTTTTTTAAATTTTAGGCGAGGCAACCCTTGGTGGACCTCACAGATTGCAAGGTCTCCCTAAGTAGTCTCCCATCCAAGTATTAGCCAGGCCTGACCCTGCTTAGCTTCCGAGATCAGACAAGATCGAGCTTGTTCCATCTATGTCATGGCCGTAGATGATAAACCAGAAATTTGTTAATTCATTGTAGCTGCAGTGAGCATGATTCTTGCTAATCAAGCATGCACAATATCTTTAAGTTGTTGCATTGGGAATTGATATTACATAAAGAATCGTTCTCTAATCAATACGATCCCCAGCATGGGAAAGAAGCCTCTTTGAGCTGCCCAGCATTTATTTCATTCTCCTTCCAATCATCTATTTCTTCTACGAAGCACCCCGGTTGTATTGACTACCAGAAAATTAAGTGAGATCGTAAGTATGTTATATCAAAAGCCAGAATGTAAATATTTTATGTGATAGGTACAGCAGAGGTCAGCAAACTTTCTGTAAGGAGATAATAAGGATGTAAGGCTCCGTGGGCCATACGGTCTCTATGGCAACCACTCGACCCTGTCCTTGTAGCAAAAAGCAACCATCGATAACACAGGGATGCAGGCAGTAGCCGCGTTGACTCCTGCCTCGTACAAAGCGAAGACTCTCGTGCGTTATCACACCATGTCTGGATTCCGTGCCCAGCATTGATTGATATAAACCTTCCGCATCTTCCACCCTCATTTCGACACGGATGGCCTGGCTAGTCCCACGTCTGCCATGACGCCGCGTCTCTCTCTCTCTCTCCTCCCTCTAGTACCTGCTGTGCCAGCAGCAGTTTCTGGCCATGCTCGTGAAGCGGGCGATGTTCAGCTGGCGCAACTGGAAGCTGGTCTTGCTGCAGATGCTGGCGCTGCTCGGCTCCTTCGCCTTTCTCACCGAGACGGAGAAGTCCCGGAACAGCGACAACGGGGCCAGGCAGATGGACCTGGGCCAGTACGGTGCCACCGTCGTGCCCTTTTCCGTTTCCGGGAATTCTAACCTGACTCCGATTTTCTTAAAGCATCTCAGGAGCGTGCTGGAGTCCGACAGACACACGCTGCAGGAAGTGCAAGGTGAGGCCCAGTACGGGAAGAGAGACGGCGGGTAGATGATGAAGATGGGGTCACGTGACTTGTAAAGAGGGACCAACCCTAAGTGAGTGAGTGGCCACCTGCTCCGTTCATTTCCTGTTAGTCACCAGCTTTATAGAGGCAGCTCCATGAGAGGCAAGGGAAACGACCCTCTTTATTTTCGCCATTCCCGTAGGTACGTAGTGATGCTTCATTGTTGTTTCCACGTGCTCTGCCCTAGTGTTCACTTTGACATCTTTGCAGGTGCTCGATTGGCCATCTTCAGTGAAATTCATGTTCGTGTGGTTTGCTCCTTATAAAGACGAATGGTGTTTTCTGTTGACTTTTGAGAGATCTTTATCTATTGAGTCTCATACTGTCTTTTCACCATCTTCACAGGTTTTGCAAAACATAGGTTTTATTTAGATGAAAACGGTTTATTAATTTTTTTCTTTTATGAATTGTGCATTTTGTGTCATGTCTGAAACCTTTTGGGTAGCCCCGGATCCTGAAGATTTTCTTCTAAAAGGTTTATGGATCTCTAAAAATATAATTGTACACTCTAGATTAAAGTTCATGATCCATTTTGCATCAATTTTAATTTAAAGTGTAAGATGTACATCGAGGTTAAATTCTGTGCCTGTGGATGTCCAGTTGTCCAGCAACTCTGTTGAATGATAAAATCTATTTAATTATTTCACACCTTTATCAAAAATGAGTTGGGCGTATGAGGGTCTATTTTTGAGTCCTCTATTCTAGTCCATTAATCTATATATCTGTTACTTTACCAATATCTTGCTTAAAATATGGCAGACTGATTCTACCTACTTTATTTTTGTTTTTTCAAAATCATTTAATTTCTCTGATTTCCCTTATAAATTTTACAATAAGCTTGGCTATATCTACAAAAACTTTTTTGAAATTTTGATGAGAATTGAATTAAATATGTATATCAATAAGGAGAGAGTTGACATCTTGACTGTGTTGGGTTTTTAAATCGATGAACACAATATGCCTCCATTTAATTAGAATTTTTTAAAGTTCTTTCATCAGTGCTGGGTATTTTTCATCATATGAGTCCTGCATGTATCTCCTTAAATTTACAGCTAAGTATTTCATTTTTGAGTGAATTTAAATGGCATTGTATTTTAAATTTCGATGTCCATGTATGTATTCCAGTTCATAGAAAGCAGTTGATGTTTGTAAGTTTATCTTATATCCTGAAACTTTGACGAACTCATTTATTAATTCTAGACATTTTTTGTTGATTCCTTGAGATTTTCTGCAACCAAAAGCAATTTTAGTTCTTCCATTATGATCCGTAGGCCTGTCACTTCCTGTTTACGCTTTATGGTGCTGGATAGAACCTCAAGCACAGTGCTGAGTCAGGGCAGTGAGAGTGGATATTGTTTTTCCATTCCCAGTCTTAGAAAAGTTTCCCACCATTCAGTGTAATGCTTTCTGTAGGGATTGTGTAGAGTTCTAAATAAAGTCGAGGAAGTTTGGCTCTCTACCTGTTTTCTCAGTTCTCCTCGTGAATGAGTACTGAGTTTTGTCCAATGGTTTTTTCTGTATAGATTGATGTGATTATATTATTTTTCTTCTTCAGCCTCTTACTATGGTAGATGACACTGATTTTTAAATATGGAACCAACCTTGTAAAACCATGGAATAGGAATAGTCCTCACTTTGTCACAGTGTATGATTGTCTTTTTAGATTGCTGAATGATATTTGCTAATATTTTGATAAGGAGTTTGACAGCTATATTCATGAAGGACATCGATCTGTAATTTTTCATTTTTGTACTGCCTCCATATGGTTTTGCTCTCAGATATTAGTAGCTTCATAAAATGAATCGAGAAATAAATGTTCCCTCTTCTTTCGGAAACGTATCGTATATAATTAATGTTGATTTTTTTTTCTTAAGTATCAGAATTCTCCAGTAGAAAATCTGGACCCAGAAATTTGTTTTGGTGGGAACTTTTATTTATAAATTAAATTTCCATAATAGTTATACATTCAGATGATCTATGTCATATTGGGTGAGTTGTAGCAGTTTGTGCATTTTGAGGATGTAGGCTATTTTATCCTAATTGTCAAATTTATGCATGTAATGTTGTTCATATCATTCTTTTAGTGTCTTTTTGATGTCTCAGAATCTGTAGTGATTTCTTGTGTCATCTCTAACATTGTTCATTTAGGTTTCTCTCATTTTCCATCCTCTATCTCACTGTGTTGAGGTTGGTCTTTTGTAATCGACCTGTCTTCCAGTTCCCTGTCTACTCTTCATTTATACACAACCTGCTGTGCGTTCTGAATTGTAATTAATTGAATTCTTAATTGTGATTAATGTGTTTTTTATTTCATTAATAACATTAATATTGATTAATATTAATAACATTAATATTTATTTTTTTCTATGGGCTCCAGTTCTCTGATGAATTCTCTATTTCTAATACCTAGTTTACCCATAGATCTGTTTCTATTATTATGTGCTTTTTTCTTGGTTCTGTTTATTGGTATACCTAGCAATTTTCTCATTGAATGCCAGATATTATATGTAAAAGTTATAAATAGTCTGCATAAGGTTATACTCCCTTGAGGAGGTCTAATTTAATTTCTGATAGGCAGTTAGATTAGGGGAAGATCTAAATCCAATCAGGGATTTAAGTGATTTGGGACTGGGTGGAAGTTTTTATAAGAACTGGTCTATTTATTATTCACTCTTACTCCCAGGGTATTGCCCTTTGTAAGCCCCACTGAGCCTGCGCATAAGACAAGCAGTAAAAGCTATATGTGAAAGGCCTTCCATCAGTTTTCGACAGATACGTTTAAAGAGTTTATACCTTGTGTTTTTTCAGTGAGGTAGGAGTTTAGGGTCCAGGCTGTGACGTGAGAGAGCTTGGAATTTCATGATGAAATGCAGTGCTTGAGGAGAATAGCAAACGTTTGAAATAATCATGAAGAAAAAAACTGAAAGGAATAAGAACCAAGTAAAACTATTTTGTTTGTCTTCCCCAGCGTGTAGTGTAGATGGTCTGTTTTGCAGATAAACTGACCGATGTCGCTTCCTCATCCTAGGTAACCTACCGAAACACTTGATGGAAAATGAAGATTGCATTCACTCATGCATCGTTGCATTTTCCATCGAGGCGACGAGCAACAAAATAACATTCACCGGCCTGTTCAACAACCAAGCATACCATTCGCCATCCCTGGCCCTGGCAATATTAGACAACGTTCTTTTCATGTCAGTGTCTGGCCCTGACGCTTCCTTGACAGTGTCCAACAAACCCCAGCCACGTGTCACCCACAACGAGCACGGTAAAATGTATGTCGTCATTTCCTTCAGAACAGAGTTTTATACTTGAAATGCGTTTCTCCCACTCCAATTACATGTCTACAATTAACCAATGGTTGCTGATAGAATTTTGTATTTTCTCCTATGCTGATTTTTTGCTCTATCTGCTTTTTTTTTTTTTTTGTAGGTTGTCCAGTGAACATCAGGTGGCCATAAATATACATTTTGGCATGGCTCTTTTCATCAGTGGCTTTTGTCTCCTGACAGTGACTGAGAGAGTCTCCAAGGCCAAGCACATCCAGTTTCTGAGCGGGGTCTATGTCCTCACGTACTGGCTCTCCGCTCTGCTGTGGGATCTTATCATCTTCTCCATCTCCTGCTGCTTGCTGCTGGTGAGGCTTCGTTCTCCTTCTCCACCCCGTGAAAAACTCCTGTTCCCCAATTTTGTTCTACATCTAACCCCACCGATAAACTCTCTTTGCTCATTCTCTTAGAAAAGACATTGCAAAAATCTCATGGTAGAAATTCTTTCATTAGAAGAAAGTAACTTTACAAAAGCACAAAGATTAGTTTTCCAGTCATGTTCTCATCAATGTACACAGACCCACAATTCCTCTCAGGGTGGAAAGGCTTCTACCTGTATTAGGAGGTACCTATGCTCTGACTACATACATATATGATAGCATACAAACTACCTGGTCTTGTTCAGTTTTGTTTTCTACTAGACCTTCTGGCTGTTCTATTGCCACTTTTCTTCAAGTCTCTATCAATTTATTTTAAAAACTGTTTTGAACACCTGCTCTTACCCAGACACTCCTGGAGTTCAGTATGTGGTTCGTCTATGTATAGCTGTAGGTATTGAATTCAACTGTGCCCCGCTATGGCTGCCAGCACCAAGAGCATCCGTCATCAATTGCATAGTTTAACCTTACTGCTTACTTCCTGGTTTACCTGCCACATAATCATGCAGTTGCCCAAAGGCACACCCCGACTTTTGTAGAGAAACTGCAATGCTAACTAACGAGGTACAGATTTCCAGAACTGTATTTCCTTCAACGACTACAGATTCATCGCCTGACCACCATCCATTCAATTTAGGTCCCTGTCATTGGATGCTTCGCCCTCTGGTTTTCTATTTCAATTACAAATTTCAGAAGGCGGTTCCAGAGTGGCTGGGGTGAATGTAATGGGAATAGGGGAGTAGAATAGAATCAGGAGACCTAGTTTAGAGGTGAGTAGCTGTGATAGGTAACGTATACAGTCAAGAGGAAACATTTAAAAAAAATAGTCTCTCTTTAGAGAAATAATCTACTTTCTGGAAAAGTTGAGAGTTAGGATTATGGGCAGAAGTATACTGACTTTGTTTATGAATTTTTAAAAAATTTGTTTCAAGCACAAAAATATAAAGGGAATTATAGTACTTCTGCTCTCTGGTGAAGAAGACATGGCTAAAGCTTTTTTTTGTTTTGTTTTGTTTTAAGAGGCCAAATGATTTAACTAATGAATACTTCTCTGCTAAATAAAGACAGGACTAGCCATGTCCTTGTCTAAATGAATTCTTTCTGGCCTGAATTATTTCTGCATGTATGCCTCACTCGCCTTTATCTCTGCATCGTCTGTGTTTCAGGGAGTGTTCAAATACTGCCAGCTGGATCTCTTTCTCACGGAGTACCACTTCCTGGACACGATGCTCATCTTCACTCTGTACGGCTGCTCGGCCATTCCTCTCATGTACCTGCTCAGCTTCCTGTTCCCCAAAAGTACTTCCGCCTACATCAAACTCGTGCTGTTCAACTACCTCTCGGGCATCTTCAGTCTCCTCATCGATAGCATATTTGAGTTCGGTAAGTGGAAGGGCTTCTCAACGTGTCTCCTTCCCCAGAAGGCAGCAGTGAATCAGTACGCGGGAATGGGCCAAGGAGATTCGTAGACAGCTAAGTTCTGGGGTTAGGGAAAATCCTGGACTGGCTATGAGTCAATAAAGTGACTTTGAGTGCCTGTGACACCCCAGGCATTGTGCTGGAGCTGGGACCTTCATGTCGGAGTGACGGGGCTGACCTTGCTGGACACAGAAGTTCCCCCTTGCTCTCCTCACCACCGCCCGCCCTGCCACGTGACTCAGGGAGTCTGCTTTGTACAGGATTTTGGAAATTTCAGGAGCCTTTGTCCCTGAGACTCATTTGTCAGAGAAAGAGACTGAGAATGAATAAGAACAAAAGAGCAGTTTCTTCAAGAAGGACAGGCCTCCGGACGTTAGAATAAATTATATCTCAAATCTGTTAGACCTCGATTTTCTTGACTAGCGTTATATCCCTTGATGTCGGGGCGCTTGGTAGTGGGGCGATAAAAAGGGGGAGCGGGGAGAATCTTGAGGTGTTAGGCGAGGCCACAGTTCTGCCCAGGGCAGGTTTGTGCTGTGGTCTCTTCTTCCCTGGTCTCATGAAAAGGCCCAAGGATCTGAGCATCCGAACAAGATTTGCCAGCAAGGGGGGAATATGGAGAAATACACCTGCCACGCTTACGATGAGGCCAGCTTTCCTTCCTCTCTGGCCTGCTTTCCCTTCGCTTCCCTTCTCTGACTTCGAGACCTGCAGAGATGGTCACTCCCTTGACCCTTGTTATAACTAGTTCTTCAAAGTGCCCCCGTGTCACTCCGTGGTCGCTCCATGGCCACATCCCCCGCCCTCGCGAGTTCAAAGGGCCCGAAGCGCTCCGTCACCCGTCACTGTCACCAGGCCCCCCAGGTGCAGGCTGTCTCGGTGTTTCTCAGTTGTCTGGTTTTCGATCCTCTGAGCTTGACTTGGTCATAAATTGGGAGGCATTTTGATGATTTCCTCTAATGCAACCTACTCTTGTCATCTTTTCTAGAAAATTCATATAGCATGCCAAATGCCACCAGAACCTTCATCCTGAAGTCACTGCTGCTCTTTCCCAACTACAACCTGGCGAAGTGCCTCACCTACTACGCTACTTTCTACCAGATGAAGATGTGGTGCTCCATGAAAAAGGATGCTGTCTTCTTAAGTTGTGATAAACAAAGTAAGTACCTTGGTGAGGGGGCATCCCTGTGGGTCCAGGGAATCAGTCCCAGGCTCAGCCTGTGACACGTGCAGAGAGGGAGTGAGGGAAAAATCTTCGTACATATAAAACAGCCTCAAAGACAGACTTCCAATAAGTTTAAAGCAGTCACCAGACCGAGAGCTGAGGGCCGCCATCCATCCACCCGCGAGTAACGTGACCTACGTTATTTTAAATCTTCACAACCTCGGGCTGTTTGTGTTTGCACTCATTTTTGTGGGAACTTGATTGTGCCCTTTGTCACACAGCTCTCATGGTGTCCAGAGCTGGGAGTCAAATATAGTAGCTAGCACTATAGGAACTCGTATGAGGAGCAGTCCATAACCTCAGAAATCCCTCATTGTGGCACCGTATCACTGATTAGATAATTCTGAAATACCTTATCTGGGTGAGAGTGGGCAGAGCAAGAAAGGGGGAGCACTCCTAAGCCAGCGCCCTCAGAGATTAGTCGTGACCTTGGAAGGAAGCTTGGTACTCAAACATGACAATAAACTCTAGGGGGTGGAGCCAGTAGGGAAAAAAATAGAAAAGAAACGTTTCGTGTCAAATCCAGCGACATGAAAAGTCATTATTGAGTCTCCGTAGATAATTTTTGTACAGCGATGTAGGAAGGTTCCAATTTTTTCATATCCTTTCTGACAATGGTTATTTCCCTTTTGATTATAACCTTCCTGGGGGGGTGGGAAGTCGAATCTCGTTGTTTCGATTGCATTTATCTAACGGCCAGTGATGCTGAGCATGATGTTGTCCATTTGTACATCTTTGTAGAAACATCTGTCCAAATTCTTTGCTCTTTTTTTTAAAACGGGGCTATTCGTCTTTACATATTCAGGAAACTAGACCCTTCTACGATATATAATTTGGAAATATTTTCACCTCTTCTGTGGGCTGCCTTTTTACTTCTTTGCCAGTGTCCAGTTTATCGGTTGTTTCTTTGATTTCTTGTACACCTTAGGTGTCATATCAAAAAAATTATCACTTAATCAAAGGCCACAGAGATGTACCCAATGTTTTCTCCTAACAGGTTTATGGTTTTAGCTGCTATATTTAGGTCTTTGATCCGTGTTTAGTTGATTTTCGTGTGTGGTGTGAGGCGAGGTTCTGGCTTGATTCTCTTATATACGGATATCCAGTGGTTCCAGTACCATCTGTTAAAAAGACTATTTCCCATTTAATTGCCTTAGTGCACCTGTTGAAATCACCTTGACCTTAGACATATGGGTTTATTTATAGACTCTTAATTGTATCCCATTTATCTTTCTATCTTTATTCCAGTGCCAGCCCTGTCTCGACTACCCTAGCTTTGTAGTAGGTTTTGAGATAGAAACTTGGCTATATCTTGGTACTTTGCAATTCCTTATACATTTAAAATTATCTTTTCTTTACACAAACACACACCTATTGGGATTTTTATCGAGATCGATTTAATCCTATAGAACAATTTTGAAAGATATATTACGGTTTTTGGTTTTACAACTTGTAAACTTGGTATATTCCTTTACTTATTTGGTTCCAGACTTTCATTTATTTACTTAGATCTTCTTTATTTTTATTTAATACTGTGTAATAGTTACTGGTTTAGAGGTATCAAAATTACATTGTTAGCCTTATTCCCACACATCTTTTGATGCTATCCTAAATAGTATCACTTTTCAAAGTGTCATTTTTTTTTTGCCATCCATTGCCATTATAGAGAAATATAATTTAAAGGATTCATTTTTATGCTGAACTTAAATTCTATTATTAATTTAAATAATTTTATGTGTAGATTGTTTTTCATTTTTCATGAGTACACTCACAGCTGCTAATAGTGTATTTTTTTCCCAATTCATATACATTTATTTCTTGTTCTTGACTCACTCCTTTGCTGAGGACATAGAGTTTACATTGAGCCAAGGTGGTGACAGCAGATGCCCGGTTGGTTCCAGCTTTAGAGCCCTATGTCACATGGCTTTCATGGGGCAAAGCTGCCATTCAAAGGAGTCTTAGTTCCTGGGATTAAGGAATTCCTCTCTATCCTGTGTCCGGTAAGAGTTCCATTTTTAAAAACATTTTAACGTTTTTTAACATTTTAACATTTTTTTTAATTGAAGAAATAATTTAAATTTTTTCCTCCATCTACGTCTCCCCTCCTTCCGTCCCCCTCCCCTCTGGTAACTACTAGTCCATTGCCCATGTCCATGAGTCTCTGTTTGTTTGTCCTGCTCATTCATTGCTTTTTAGGTTTATATCATGTGCTTTTCAACTTTTTCTGTCTGGCTTATTTTGCTCAGCATGATTATCTTGAGGTCCTATGTCGTTGCAAATGGCAGTATTTCATCTCTTCTTACGGCTGAGTAATATTCCATTGTATGTATGTATCACAGCTTCTTTATCCATCATCTATCATAGGACACTTCAGTTGCTTCCATGTCCTGGCCACCGTGAATAATGCTGCTATGAACATCAGTTTGCAAATATCTTTTTGGATATGAGTTTTCAAGTCTTTGGGGTAAATACCCAGTAGAGGGGTTGCTGGATCATATGGTAGATCGATTTTTTGTTTTTTGAGGGACCTCCACATTGCAATCATTGTTCAGTTTTATCAGATGCTTTTTACTGCTTCTATCAAGATGAACCAATGTTTTCCTTCTCTGTTCTACTGAATTACACATTTATTCTGTTGAATTACATGATAAATTATTAATTATGTGGTAAATTAAGTTTATAATGTTAAATAATAAATGATAAAGTCTGTGGCACATTGAGATTGTTCTTTGGAGAGATTTTTAGTTATTAATCATGTTTCTTTAATAAAGATAAGATTGTTTGGGTAGCCTATTAATAATTTGGGGAGAGTAAATAATAGAGTTTTTATAGGATCGTTTCATTTTAACTAAATTTTTAAATTTATTGGATTAAATTTGTTCCTAATATATTACGGTATTTTTAACATCTATAAATTCTACAGTGATAGCCTAATTTTCATTCATGATATTCCTAATTTTCTACTCGTATTTTTTCTTCATCAGTCTTACCAGAAGTTTATCAATTATGTTAGTGTTTTTAAAAAAACAAGGTTTCTCATTTATTCATTGTTTTTATTATATGTTTGTTTCTTAACTTATTGATTTTTCTTATTTTCATTCCACATTCTTCATTTCGGAGGATTCATTTTCCAACATCATGAGTTTTTAAAGCATTTCTTGTCAGCCTGTCTTCTTCTGATAACTAGGATATAGCTCAGTGGCCTTTGGAAGGTTTGTGTTTTTCTTGCTTAGATTCTCTGAACTTCTCGCCTCTGTGATTTGATGTCTCAATACTTTTGGAAAAGTCTCATCTTGAGAAGGCAGCACTTCTGAGAAGAAGAGCAACTTGGAGGCAGAATTATCCCTTGGAAGCTTAATGTTGTATAAAAAGAAGAAAAAAAGTAGCATAAGTGAAGGGGACTGGAGAAACAAAGGTTTTCGGGAGATCACAAAACTCTATCCCCACCACCACCACCTTAGCAGAATGATGTTAACTAAAGAAATTATATTTCACCTTAACAACAGAAATTGCTTTCATACAGAAAGCAACCAAGGAATCATCCCAAACCCATCATCACTACCCCATAAAATTCTTATTTTGATGTCCATGAAAATTGACAACAGAGATAGCCAACTGTCATACAAAGCTAGTATGACAAGTCAAAACTATAAAAATATAAGCAACAAAAATGAGAAAATAGTTTTTTAAAAATGTACATATGGTGGGCTGAAGTGCAGGGAACAGGTATAGATAAACATTAACATCGTTGATGCTAGGTGGGGGGAATGGTCTTTATTATACTGGTCTTTATTATAATGATCTTTATTATTTCAATTTCACTTTATGCTTGAAAAAATTTTTAAATGACAACATAGAAGGAAAACATTCCAAAAACTGCATAGAGTATTGTACTATTTCTATAAAGTTTAAATTTTAAAATTAAACAAAATATTATCTACTAAAATGCATATATATAATGGTCTGTTTGTATTTAAATAAAATAGGAATTCAGAACACAATTCATCATAGTGGTGACCTGTGGAGGATGGAAAAATAAAGAAGCAAATAAGTAATAACAAATTATTTGTAATATTTTAATTTGGGGGCTGGGTTCATAGATTCTATTATGATATTAGGTTTAAAATGTATATATATGTAGCATATAATCTTCTGTTTGAATGAAGTATTTTAAAAGCAATTCTGAAGTATGAGGAATGGAAAAGGTGAAATAATACTGGATATGACAGTCTACTCAAATCTAAAAAAATCCCTTGATAAGTTATTAGACTTTATAAGAACTTAATGTGATCGATGAATGCAAAATAAACACAAACATAACATTCATTTGCATTTCTAGGTGTCAGCTACAAACATTTATCAAATATAATTCTTCATAAAGAGTTCAATGGCCAAAGCTAGAACAATTTCAGCAACGAAATAGCGCGGTTTGGATTGTAACCCAAAGTATAAATTAAAGAATGAGTCTATTCTATTATAAAGAAATGACTAAATGATGAAGAGAAAAATTCTCCCCTAGAATACCTTCCTCCCAAAGCCCACAACCTCAGTCTAATCATGAAAAAAAAAAAACATCAGACATCCCCAGAGAGGATTATCCTACAAAATGCCTAAACCCTTATGTCAGCGTCACCAAAAATAAGGGAAATCTGAGAAACTGTCACAGCCAAGAGGTTCCCAAGGAGACATGACTACAAAAAACGCAGTGTTCTGTGGAGCATGGAACAAAAAAAGAATATCGCATTTTTAAAACACCTAGGAAATCTGAATAAATCATGGACTTCATTTAACGATAATGTATTAATGTTTGTTTATTAATATAACATGTTCCATACCAATGTATATTGTAAATAATAAGAGAAGCTGGTTGTAAGGTACATGGATTTCTCTGTCCTTTCTTCCCTGAACTAAATTTTTTGTAATTGTAAAACCATTCTAAAATATATTTTTTTAAAAAAAAAAGAAGGAGCATTTATAGTTCTCTGGTAACAGGAATCCTCTGCTTTTTTGCTCAGCTTTTCAAGAAAGTCCAAAATGTCCGCTGATGTCCCTTTTCACCTTTTTAAAGCATACGTGTTATCTTTTACAATAGTATTTGCATTTTAATACTTTCTTTTAAATATCAATTGAAGGTTTCACACTTCTGAAAGGATTTGGGCATGTTTTTCATGGCGTGCAATAATTTTTAGACGTCAGTAAATATGCTAATAATCATAGGCTTATTTGATTACCATATATTATATTCAGGAAGCTGGGCCTTCAAAATTTATTATACAAATGGTATTTGTGCAGCAAAACCATCGCTTCTCATGCTCTAAATACTTTGTCTCAATATAGCCTAACATTTCATTTTAGCCTATTTCTTCCCATTTGTTGTTTTCTTAGGCCTTCTTCACGGTGTTGCTGTTCTTCAATAAGATCTCGATCTCTCTCTCTCTCTCTCTCTCTCATTCTCAGATACCACAAAGAGTGTTTATTCTTTGGAGGAGAAAATGATTGGAAAGTATATGGTGATGATGAGTATCATAGGTTTTACTTGCCTTCTCTTGGCTTTCTTTTGGGAGTCCATTTTGTGGAAACTAAAGATGTTTGTCCATCGATACGTCTACTTTGGTATCTATAAGGCATTCAGGAAGGTGAGTAATTATGCATGGACCTTAAGAATAAAGCTAAGAAAATGAATTTTAGGCCTGAAAAGCATGGAGCTCCATAGGACTACCTCAGTCCCTGGGGAAAAGAAAACTCTATGTCCACAGAAATATATTTTCTTAATTAAAATATTAAGGTATAATTTACCTACAATAAACTGCATTCATTTTGTCGATCATTTTAAAGAACCAAATTTTATTAATTCGTTTATTAATGTGTTCTCTTATTGACTATTTTCTCTTTCATTCATTGATTTATTTTTCTTGGTCTTTATTTTTGTAATTTTTTCCTTCTACTTAACTCTTGGTTTACTTCCCTCTTTTGTTCTAGTTTTTTTATGCGAAGCCTGAAACTGTAGTTTTTCATTCTTTTCTCTTTTCCAATATAAACATTCGATGCTAAACATGTCCCTATACAGCGTTCTCTCTAGCTGTATCCTGAAAAAAACTGATTTCTCATACTTTTAATATCATTCAAATGTTCCAAGTGTTTTCTAATTTCCTGTATGATTTCCTTTTTTTTTTTTTGAAGCATGATTTATAAAGGCTTTCAATGGTTATTATTTAAATAATGGTCGCCGATTTCGCTGAGGGACAGATCTGCTATCTCTTCACATTGCCATTCTGTTAGTCTTAAATTTTTCTGCGTGAAGTCACAGTCATTTATTTCCTTCTTTAGTCGTTCAATACTGTGACAAGGACTAAATCACACTTGATTGATCTCACTTGTGGCTTCAGTTTTTCATAAGGTGTCCAATTCTGGAAAAAAAATTCAGGCTAGCTAATCCTCATTTCTTAATCTGTGGAAATAAAAAAATCAGTCTGTTCTGAAGTGATTGGACAAAATGATCTTTGAAATTATGCAAAATTTCTGTTCTGATATCTTGAGATCAGTTTCCTGAAGATACTTGATCTTCTAATACAAGATTACAAAAAAAAAAAACTCAACACACAATATTACCTTATAATATTTATTTTGAAAATATGGACTGTATGGTTCAGGGAGTTTCTTAGAAAAGTCTAGTGAAGTCTTGTTTATTTTCTAAGCTCCCCTTGCAGTTTAATCTTGACGAAATGTATTTATTATTAAAAAGTTTATGACTGTTTTTCAGAGTTCCCCACTCTCTTTAAATGGCTTCCTTCTTCCTTTGTAAGGCTCTACGTGGTAAAAACGATTTATTCCCAATACTTTGAATTCTGTCTTTTAAAGATTTAAAGTACACATATTAGCATGTTCATTCCCGCTCTTTCTAGCATATGACATCACTTTGCCTTCTTCCTCGTCCTCACCCTCATTCTACGGATGAACTACTGACCATTCAAACACTTAGTCAAGATGTGCCTGAGATGCTGAGCCCACATCCAGAAATTGCTTGAATTGACTCAAACCTCCTGTTTTGACATCTTTGAGCTCACCCTCCACTTTAGCTTTCACGAAGCCACGCAGTCTCTAGACCTGACACTAAAGGACACCCCCATCTGTGATTCTTGTCCCAAAAATGCAGAAAGACCTGTCCAAGGAATTATCCGGACAATCTGAAGACGAAGATGTAAACAATGAACGGAAGAGAATCCTGGACCAGCCTTGGGTGGCACTCAGCTCCGAGCTGCTTATCAAGGAGCTCACGAAGGTAGCATCCACCGGACACCCCAACGTGGGCCAGGCTGTCTGCCCAGGGCTCCCCATCATACTTTGGGGCCAATGAGTATTCTCGCCATTCTGAGACAGCTCCTGTGAGACAGGGGGCTGAGGTGTTTCCTGTATCTGATCTACAGATGTTCTTGCATTTCCCGCAATTTTTAGATCTATTTCAAGTGTCCGGTCATTCTGGCCGTGAGAAACATCTCTGTCGCCATCCAACGCGGGGACTGCTTTGGACTGCTGGGGTTCAATGGGGCCGGAAAAACCACCACCTTCCAAATGCTGACAGGGGAGGAGATCGCCACATCCGGGGAGGTGTTCCTCGATGGCTACAGCATCACCAAAGATCTTCAGAAGGTAAGATGCCATCACGCTCTTGCGATGAGAAGCACAAGGACTCGAGGTGCCGATGATGGGCAGATGGCGGCAGGTAACAGACAGGAATCAGGGCACTGATGCTGCGGACTCGGTAGATTCTGGAGAGAGAGAGATGCATTTTTGAAGAGAGATAGCGAGGCCATTAGAGCAGAACATAACACAAGAGTGTGTTTTGTGTGTTCTTTGTAAAAGGCAGGTTCTCTCAACAGTACATCTGACGTAGGCCAGACAAAGTACTACATGGAAAGAAAGATCTCAGCAGGAGACAATGCGCAATGTAATCGCAGCTGAAGCCTTGATTCATCCTAGGGCGCTGGCTGTGGATGGCCTTTCCCAGCAGCCCCACGTTGAAACTAGGTAGCTGGCCTTTGCATCCAGCAAAGCCAGTCATTGGCTGCACGTGCCACCAAGGGAGAGGGCATTATTGGGAAAGACACTTACGTGGGAAGAAACCTTCGAGAAGGAAATGGTAATGTTCCAAAGTGTCAGATTCCAAGAAGTCTCAGGCACTGAGCAGCATCCGTTATCTTTAGCAGCTGGAACTCAATTTGGCAAAGCTGGCAAGAGCTGTCACTATGGGGTTAGTGTGTGGAGGTGACGGGAGCCCAGGGCGCAGTTCTCTTGGGTTCATTGAACATTGTCATCAGGAAATCTAGCAGGTGGGGACGGGGGAGCTGCGGGCTGTAGGGTAAATGGAAATGAAGCTACAAATTTGAATTCTATTTTGGAAAAAAAAAAGTTATCTGTGAAGCAAAGGGAAGAATTAGAATTTACCAAATTGAGAGAAGGGGATGGGAGAGATTTTGCACTTTGAACAACTTGATCACATTTCCACTCGACGGGGAACAGTGGAGGAAATAGAAGGGAGAAGTGACACGGGATGAAAGAAAGTGAGGAGAAAGGGATGAGTGTCCCTAAGTACCCTTATCCAACCCACTTGGGGGACGTAGGGTTGTGTAAACCAGTCCCTTGATTGCGAGACATGACAAAACGAAAAAGGATGAAGTGACTATGGTGCCAAAGAGAAAAAGCTAAATTGGGAACCAAAGAGAGAGTCTCTCTGTCAAATGTAAAAAATGCCAGATTCAAAGAGAGAGCAGGCAAACAGGCAAATGTGAGCCCCTTACAACGACTAACTCAGTCAGGTCCGAGGAAGCTTTTACAGGCCTTGGGGACAGGCCCTCCCTCGGCTGTTCTGAAACATGACACGTGTGATCTTTTTGTTCTCTCCAGTTTTACAAATGTGTTAAACATCGTCCGTTTTGTTGTAGTAAAAATTGCGTGACAGGAAAAGTACCATTTTAAACATTTCTGGGTGTGCAACTCCAGAAGTAACGCCCCATCCCTTCTCCATCTTGGTAACCACTGATCTGTTCTCTTTCTCTACGAATTTGACTGTTCCACGTATCTCAGATCAGTAGGATCATATAACATTTGTCCTTTTTTTGTCTGACTTATATCACCTAGCATACTGCCTCCAGGGTCCAGCTATGGGTCAGGATTTTGTGCCACTTTAAGGCTGAATAATATTCCGTTATATGTGTATACCACACTGTGTTTATCCATTCATCCATTAAGCAGTGGTCCCCAACCTTTTTGGCACTGGATTCCTATGAGAATCCAATGCCCGATGATCTGAGGTGGAGCTGAGGCAGTGATGCTGGTGCCGGGGAGTGACTGCCAATACAGATGAAGCTTCATCTCCTTCCGTGCCACCTGGTTCCAGAGAGGCCATGGACCAGTACTGGTTCGTTGCCCAGGGTTGGGGACTCCTGCTAATGGATATTGGAATTGTTTCCACATTTTGGCAATTGTGAATCACGCTTCTCTTAACATCAGTGTACAAATATCAGTTTGAGTCCCTGCTTTCAATTATTTGAGGGTACATCCCTAAAAGTGCATTTCAAGACCATAGGGTAATCTGTTTAATTTTTAAAAACATTTTATTTATTTATTTAACATTTTATTTTTTTCCCCCGTTTAATTTTTCGAGGCAGTACCACACTGTATTCCATCAAGGCTGCACCATTTTCCATTCCTACCAGCAATTCACAAGAGTTCCAGTTTCTCCACATCATCACGAACACTGTTATTTCCTGTGTTATCTTTAACAGCCATCCCAATGGGTGCGAAGTACCATGTCCTGGTTGGATGTGCAGTTCTCATAATGGTTTTGATGTGGAGCATCTTTTCACGTGCTTATTGGCCATCTGTGTATTTTGGAGAACTGCACTTTCAAGTCCTTAGCCCACTTTTAAGTCGTTTTGTTCCGTCTTTGTTGTTGGAAGCGTTCTTGATGTAATCTATATAATGATCCCTTATCATACCTATGATTTGAAAATGTATTATCCCATTCTGTTGGTTGCCTTTCCAATATCCTCTGATGCGGAAACTTAAAATGTTGATGACATATAATTTATATACTTTTTCTTTTCTTGCTCATACTTTCGATTTCATATTCCCCAAATCATTGCCAAATCCAATGTCATGACCTTCTCTCTCTGTTTTCTTCAAAGACTTTTATAATTTTAGGACTTACTTTTAAGTTTTTGATCCATTGTGCATTCATTATTGTATATCGTGTATGGTAAGGGTCAAAATTCATTCTTTGCGTGTGAATATCTGCTCCTTTGACTTAATACCAATCCTTCGGGGAGGCCCTAGACTGTTAGGTCATTGCAAATAAGGTCTGTTCTGCTTCTTTGGTTTGAGGGAGGTATTGAGAACTGGCCACTGCCAAGGGCAAGTAAATATGTCCTACCATTTTGAAGGTGGCTTTTTTTTTTTTTTAATGAATATTCACTTGGTTGCTGTAGACAAATTGAACTGTGTTCTAGGGCTCCTATCAGGTTAGTCACTCTCTGGTTGTTTTTGAGGTTTCCAAGGGAAAAAAGGCTTGGAGCTTCCTAGCCATCCGTTTCTCTAATGTCACTCTATAATATTGTTTTATAGTCCTACCCTAAAGTCGTTTACATTTTTCTAGATTTATTTCCATGTACCTTGTGGATTTTATTCCTACTAATCTATCACGGGATAAGGTGCTGGTATGTAGGAAAGCTATTGAATTTTGCAAGCAGATCTTGTTATCCAGAATAATAAGATCATCATAATAGATGAACTAGTTCTCTAATTAGTTTTCACGGTTATGAACAGATTATCTTGGCTTAGTTGATTTCTGCTAAGAGTCTAGGGGTATTAATAGTCTGGGATCACTGTAAGTTAATTAATAAAACCCCAGAGGAAAAAAGTATGAATTTAAATTAATTATTTAAAATAATTGTTATTATTTTTCATTTTAAATTAATTTGAATAAACTGATATTCCTACCTTTTTCTCTGGATGCCTAGAAGACAAATCCACAAAAGGGTCAGTTAATTGATAAAGCAAAACTCATCGAATTCTCCTGTTAGTCAGAGTGGGAAAAGGCTTTGCTTCTGTTTCAGCCTTACAATGAAACAAGGTCTACACGTGATTGTAGTCAAAAACCACCAAGACCACCAGGGTGGCCACCACCCCTTGGAATTTCTTATTAATGAGGCAAGCATCTTGTATTCTGATACTCCTCCCAATTCAGTGGGCCGTGGAGTTTTATTTCCAACTTCTTCCTTCCCAAGATTATTAAAACTGAATTGGGGAACCTATTCTTCCAATTCATTACAGTAGACCCAATGGCCATACTTTTGTAGGCTTTAGAAAAGAAAATGTTCAGCCATAAGAAAAGATGAAACACCGCCGTTTGCGACAACATGGATGGATCTCGAGGTGATCGTGCTGAGCAAAATAAGTCAGACAGAACAAACCTGAAAACCATATTATTTCATTCATATGTGGGATATAAAACTAAACACACAAACCAACATGACAAACAAACAGAGACTCTTGGACACAGACTGGATTAGTGGTTACTCAAGGGATGGGGGAGGAGGAAGGAGGGAGATAGGGGTTACAAGGGTCAAATATTTGGTGAAGGCAAGAGATTTAACTTTGGATGGTGAACACACAATGCAATATATATACGACATACTGTTGAATGGTACACTTGAAACTTATTTGATTTAAAAAAATATTAATGAACGTAACCCCAATTGTTTTTAATAATAAAAAAAAGAAAAGAAAAATTTTGGGTAATACTATTAGAAGCATGCTTTTCTATCTTATTCAAGCGTGCTCACCGGGACAGATGACCTGAGTCCTTATTAAGGCAATTCTTGTAATCAGGTGAAGTCAAGAATTGGCTATTGTCCTCAGTCTGATGCCTTACTGGAATACATGACCGGTCGGGAAATAATGATCATGTATGCCAGATTATGGGGAGTCTCTGAGTCCCAGATTCAGCTGCATGTGAACGACTGGTTGAACTCATTGCAACTGGAGCCCCATGCCGACAAGATTATCAGAACCTACAGGTGAGTCCTTACACCGATCTTTTGTTGCCGTTGCTGATGTGTGGAATACCTGCCCGCAGCTCCACCCGTCACGTGGTTATTTAATCGTGTAGCTGTATCACGAGTCACTAGGTGAAAACACAACAGATCTATCTACGTGGTCCCATGCCTTTGTTCTGCAGAGGGGAACCTCAAGGTCCTAGTTATGTCTGAACCGTGGCCTCTGAATCTCAAAAGGGACCATCGTATTCTCCCTAGAGTCTATAGGGTTCTTTGTTTTCCAAGAAAGAAGGGGTGTAGACCCTTTAAATTAGGGTGGGATTTCTGTACCTGGGAGATCATGACACCCTAAGAACTAGTAAGTAAATGCCATTGATGACACTGACAAAAATCAGTTACCTAAAAAATCACTCCTCTATATTTCAAATGAAAACGTAATTGATATATCCACCTGTCGTGGAGCCTGCTAGCTTGTTGACGTCACCTGTAATCGGCATTATGGACGTCCATGTTAAGTATCTGCTGAGACTTTCAGCATTTGAGACGTTCGTGCCAACGTTATCCTACAAGTAAATCATTTGTGTATCTTCCCTATATCCTCTCTTTCCCTATATTCTCTCTCTTTCTATGACCATGAAGTGGAGGATGCAAACGTAGGTTGAGTACCGCGATTGCCCTCATGGGAAAACCCACAGTCATCTTGCTGGATGAGCCATCCACTGGCATGGACCCAGTAGCCCGCCGCCTGCTGTGGAGTGCTGTGACCCGGGCACGGGAAAGTGGCAAAGCCGTTATCATAACCTCCCACAGGTGTGACTCATGGGGAGGGTGGGAAGAGGGTTGGCAAGCACTGTCCGAATTACAGAAGGTCTGCTGAAAGAGCGTGCTTGATTTTGCGTTGTTTTTTGCTCTTGCGTTGCTAGGCTGGAGGAATGTGATGCCTTCTGTACCAGGCTGGCCATCATGGTGAAGGGGAAGTTCATGTGCTTGGGCAGCCCTCAGCACCTCAAGAACAAGTTTGGCAACATTTACACTCTGAAGATCAAGGTCAAGAGTGACATACCGGAGCATAAATTAGATGAGTTAAAAATGTTCATCACAATTACGTTCCCAGGTAAATGAGGCTGGGCTAACCTTCTTCAAGACGTATCGAGTCGTGTTTGCTATGTCACCGTGCACGTGGATTATGTCTCCAATAATTGCTTCCTATGAATTGACTTTTATTAACTTCCACACTGAATTCCTTTTGAGATCCTTCTTTCTACAACTTCTTATGCCTGGTTATGGTAAGAAGTTACCATACACACACACACACACACACACACACACACACACACACACACACACACACACACGAGTCACACCAAGCTTCTGTTATAACTTTAATAAGGCAGATTTGGGTTTTTCCATGTAAATTATATCCCCAAAGTCATAATTGCTATTATAATTCTCAAGTTATTTTCACATTTTATCCACATGAAGTTTTAACGGGGATGTGGGTTAGAGACACTCCAAGGAGGTGGTTGCCCAGGCCTTCTGCACAATATTTTTAAACAAGTAGCTATCAAAAAGGAACTGATTTGGAACCTATACCCAAATCTTGATTTTTAAAGAGAAGAAACAAATAATGAGCAAAAGGCATGTCTACTTTAAAGAGGACTTACTAGAGGAATCATAAAACAAATTGTGGACTATTTATACAAATTTGTAATTTGGAAAGGAAAATTAATATATAAATGCAATCTATATGTGTGCGGCTAGATGCATTCACATGAATTAATCTTACAAACATTGAGTGAAAGAAGCCAAAAGAAAAGAATATATACTAGATGATTCCATTCACATAAAGTTCAAAAGTAGGAAAACTCTGCCTAGATTTTTAAGAATATGGGCATAAATTGGGGTGGTTTCACCAGTGTTTGCTTTGAATAATTCATTAAGCTCTCTGTTTGAAATATTTCACATGAAAAGAGAGCTTTACGTTATCATGGAGACAATACATGCATTAAAATTCACATTAAGAAAATCCACACACCGTGATGAACATGTATTTCTATTTTTACTTGAACACATTTTAATCCCAGTTCATCCGATCCGCAATCTGCAAACATGCGTTAGCTGTAAACACATCAGCTTGTTCTAAGTTAGACATGGGTTCTTACTCACCTGTGAAAGACACAAGAACACACAGCCTGCCTGGGGGAATGTGTATGTCGGATGCCCACTCTCACGTGGTCACGTGGCATGTCATCGTAGCGAGGAGGCCGCGTCCTGCTCGCCTCCCCAGCGGACACAGCGTGCACACGCAGACGGAACGTCCTCCAGCTCACCGTCTCAGCCCTGCCTCCGTGCAGGAATAAAGTCTTGTAGGGACATTAGAATGTTTAGAAGGCTCTGGGTCCATTCGTTGGGCTCGTGAGCTGACGTTTCTGAGCTCGCCTGAAAGCGTGCCCTCAGCAATCGTTACGAACATCTATCATCAGGATTAAATCCGCTGAAACGAATTAACCTTGTCACGTACACCAAAGAGAATGAGTTATGTGATCACGTCCCCTTTGGTCCTAATGCCGTCTCTGCCACCCGGTTCCATAATTAAGCAGGCGTAGCGATACTTTGGCAATTTTAAGTGAAATCTGTAAGGTTACTCACCTACCCCATCTTTCCTTTCTTAGGCAGCGTCTTAAAACAGGAGAACCAAGGGAACTTTAACTATTACATTCCCAGCAAGGACAATAGCTGGGCCAAGGTGACTGTCGAGGCCACGCCCCTCTAACGGGACACGTGAAGGGAGCACTAATCGTGGGATGTATTAGGGATTTAGCTACGTGGGACGGGAACCAGGGGTTACAGGAGACGCAGAAGTTAAGACACTTTCAGTGGCCCCTGGAATTTAATTGTTCCCTGTCAGATGCTCAGTGATCCATTCTGCCTGGTTTCCCATCCCCCGCCCCTTCCCTGCCTGTCTCCTGCAGCAGTAACAGGAGTTGGCAGGAGTTGGGGGCTGGAGGGGTGGAATACGGGGACAACTGCTTTCTTCTTGTTGTTGAAGGTGTTTGGAATTTTGGAGGAAATCAAAGACCGATTCGATTTGGAAGATTATTCCATCAGCCAAATAACGCTGGAGCAGGTCTTCTTGACCTTTGCTGACCCAGAGAACAGAGTGATGAATGTTTAAAAACAGGTGCCACCAGTGACCCTGTGTCTTCTCGGCCACACCTGGATACAGAGGGTCATGCCCGTGTACGTATTATCTCAGTGTAAATATATTTATGTAATAAAGAGTCCCCCAGAAGAGAACACAAGTCCTTTCTTGGTAGATTTACGCGAATGGCCTTGTTCCCAGCATGTGCAAAATCTAAAGACGTTTGGTGATTTTCATATTTTCTCTCCCAGAAATATGAAAGAACAGCATTAATCAGGTGGGAACAGAGACCTCTTCCTGAGTATTCTGAATGTTTGGACCAAAACATCCAGAAGCGTTGGTGCTGTGTACACACACACACACACACACACACACACACACACACAAACACAGGTATACCGATATTAGACCAAAGTCATCATTAAAATCAATATCAGAATGTAAGGGGTAAGTTGGGTTATTTCCAAAACTCAAACCAAGATTCTGCCTTTTCCAGCAAGAACATAAAGTGAAAACATTCTTTAAAAATAGTGTTTTCCTTCCTATTCTTGCCCATCTCCAATCAAGAAGGAAAGATGGAGAAATGAGATGCAGAGAGAGACAGAGCCCTTCTAATTGTTTGGGCAGCTGGAGTCCCCGCCCCCGCCCCCACAATTGGCGACAGGAGACATCTAATCCCCTCCCCCAATTCATGGGCAGGTGAGCAGACAAGGAGGATGATCCTTGTAGAATTGCAAGGTGGAAAGAGTCCATGATACCGCTCCATTTGGGGACGATTTGCTCAAGGTTTTTATATTCTCTGTTGGATATTGTGATCAGGCGAGATCCAGAAGCTATTCCCTGGTGTTGTTTTTAGTT